>CACVKS010002322.1:0-10880 GCA_902749335.1 Acanthamoeba triangularis
CACCTACTTCGCCTCCAAGCGCTCGACCAAGGGCGGCGGCCTCGGCGGCGTCTCCGTTCCCTCCCAGAAGCGGTTCCTCGCTCCTCCCCTCAATCCCCGCCAACCGCAAGCGCCTAAGACTCTCGCGCGTGTCGTGTCGCGTCGCGTCGTGTTGCGTGTCGTGTGTCGTGTGCCAGGTATGTGGGATATTTCGACAAGGTGCTCAAGAAGGAGATCGACGCCTTCCCGGCCAAGAAGCTAAAGTACGGCCTCTGTCCGTCTGTCAGTATCGCTGTCTCTCTCTCTCTCTCTCTCCTCTACTCTACTCTACTCTACTCTACTCTACTCTACTCTTTGAGCCTTACGCGTCTTGCCTTCTCTCCTTCCAGGATCGTGAGGCTCATCATGAGCCCCATTCCGCTACTCGACACCCTGGGCAAACAGGTGACATTTATTTATTATTTATTATTTATTTTTTATTATTTGTTTATTTATTTGTTTATGTATTTGTTTATGTATTTGTTTGTTTATTTATTTATTTATTTATTACTGTACTTATTATCAATTCGCATTATCGATCCACTACGCAGTTCACGCCGGTGGTGGAGATCATTGACGCGGCCGACCCGGCGAAGCCGGTGTTCAAGAGCACGCCGGACAAGACCTACACGGCCCTGCACGGCTCCAAGATCGTGCTCGAGGTGGGCGCCGTCGTGGCGGGCGACGTCCTGGTCCGGCTGTACCACCAGCAGTCCTACCTCCTCACCAGCAAGCCCGTCATGGTCCTCCGGTACGTACATATTTCTTAGACATGCCTGCCAACCCTGCCCACCAAGTACTCACAACAACCGGCCCACCGCACATGCACACGACCGCACACAGGTTTGCGTTCCACACAAATTTCCACCAGGGCGAGGAGATGCTGGATCTGCCGGTGAAGCAGCTCGACAGCCCCAAGCACGGCGTGCTCAAGGACCCGCGCTTCCCCGAGGACTTCCTCCTCCGCTGCGTGCTCGACAAGGCCGACTAGTTCCCCTCAAACACCCGGTCATTCATGTATATGTATCCTCCAAAACATGTTGGGATCTACCGCTACACTAACTTACTGCCAAACAACCATTAACTCGTTAATGTCAGTCCGGAATTCTCTCTCATCCATGCAACAGAACATTTAAGGGTTGAGGGGTGGCAGAGAAGTAGGGGTTCCTTCCTTGCCACTCTCAAAGACAACACAAACAACCCTCCTCACAGCCATGTCGCGTCTCGCTGCCCGGGCATCGCGCAATAAGAAGAATAAGCAGGAAGAGAACTCCCACTCCAAGCCCGCGCTTGAGGAGGGAGTCTCCATCGATGACGTAACCAAATGGTGCCTGCCGTTTTCTTCTCCAAGAGATTGATTCGTGGGGCTCACACAAAAGCCGGTGTTGAGTGCAGGTACATCGTCACGGAGTTGCGCGACTTCTTGCGCAAGAACGGCCTTCCGGTGTCAGGTCGAAAGGCTGACCTTGTCGAGCGCATCGTCGACCACCTCCACGCCGGCTCGCACGGCTCCTCTAGCAACGCCGAGTCCAGCGGAGATGAAAAGAGCGAAAGCGAAAGCGAAAGCGAAGGCGAAGGCGAAGGCGAAGGCGAAGGTACTCATCCTACGATTCCGAGACGCGGTGCACATCTAAGCTAACCTACAACAGAGTCGAACGATGAAGATGAGGCCAGCGAGAGCGATGAAGAAGAGGAAGAAGAGGGTCGGGGTGATAGCTACGTTGAAAAGGTGGGCTTCCAGAAGGTTCTGGAGCAGATCGCCAAAGCCGCCGCGTTCGAGCCCGAGCCGTTGCTCATGCTCGACATCAGCCTGTTCGAAACAAAGCTTCAGGCCAGGGTGCACACACCTCGTCTTTCCTTGCCTACGACCTTCTGGTCCGACTCACCACCCCTCTCGTTTCACGCAGCTGGGCAGCTACGTCCGCCTGCCGGACGAGCTGTGGCAGCTGTACCGCTTCTCCGATGGGTTCTGCTGGGGCGAGAAGGACCTCCGGGTGTTTCCGCTAGCCCTCAACAGCCGCTACGACATCTTCGGGGCGGATGAGGACACGGACCTGCGCCGCGACTACTCGCCTTACCACCACCCGGCGTGGATCCCGTTCGCCTGCCGGGGCGAGTACGACCACTACCTGATCAACGTCAACGCCGAGTCGGAGAGCTACGGGCAGGTGAAGAGCTGGTCAGACATGGACCGCTACGCCAAGTTCGTGGCGCCCTCGGTCCAGTCCCTGCTCACCAGGCTCCTGAAGGGCGGACCGCAGCGCCGGCGCAAGGGCCGACGACGACGCTGAACTCACACGACCCAGGTCTATGCGCCAGCGTGGTTCCTTGGCGGAACCTACAGCAGGAATGAGAGAATATATGTGACATCATGTTGGTCTGTTCATTGAAGCACACAGCCCTCCGCGGCAGCGTCGTCACAGAGCCGGCACAGTCGGGTAGATGGCTCCCGCCGTTGTGGACTTAGCTCACCGGCCGCAGCTCGCCCAACAGCGCCGACGCGGGCAAGCTCCGCCTCAATCCATAAGGTATTTTATTACGTAAAATAAAAACCACCGTTTGATTGGGTGGAAGTACGTGGGTGGCCCTAGCGCACCCAATCACGACCAAGAGTTGTACGCGCTGCTGTCACGGCGGATACCGTCGGGCACGGTTAGCTTTCCTTTCCTTGAGGCGGGGGGAGACACGGCGACCAGTTTTTTGAATGGTGGACCAGGAGGAGAGCGATGGAGCAGCCTGGCCTCGAATCCTGGAGACGCACATCAACCCAGTGCCGAGAGTCCACCGCTCCCCTGGGATTTAAAACTGAGGGGGTGGCCTCAAGCACAGCATTCAAAAACAGACTACAACCTCACCAAACTACCAAGCCACCTACAAGCTGCCACGCCCCACAACAAGGAAGATGAACGCCGCTACGAACTGCAAGACGAGCCTCTTGAGCAAGTGGGAGAGCTTGGCGGAGCAGGAGGAGCAGCAGCACCACAACGAGCAGCAGGACCTGGCATGGCACGAGCTCTGGCGAGCCCGGCGCGAGCTGAACGACCAGGAGGAGGCGCGGGTGAAGAGCAAGCAGGTGGCGGCCTTGGCGCGGTTCATCGCCGCCTCACATCGTCGGCCTCTCGGCCGCAAGGCCTAGCTGGCCCGACGGGACGTGAAGGGGTGGCCAACGTTGTCTTGTGTAGCGGCCCGCATAGGTCGGCCAATGCGCAAGTTTTTTTTATCTAAATAACACGAAGCCTGTGTCGACAAAGTATTCTTTTTCTTTTCCATGTCCAGTTTTCATCGTCGACGTTTTTTCCTTATTGGCTGGCTGCAGTATAAACTGCCGAGCTCCGAGCCATTCCGGTGGGGGCAGCTCTTTTCCAGGTACTGGGGAGAGGGAAAAGGCGCCATAAAAGCGGGGCGTTGAGGTGGCACCACCGTCATCAGTCCCCTGCCTGCCCCAGAGATGAAGGAAGAGAGCAAACCATCAGTCAGCAAGCAGGCAGTCGAGCGCAAGCCCGGGGTGATCGTGAGTATCCCCAAGACTCAAGTCTTCACAGAGCTCTCCAACGGAAAGCCCTACATTGTACCGGAATCCATCTTTGTTATCTTGTGTAATGGTTGTTTTAACATCATTGTATGTTGTTGTGGCAGGTGTTTGAGATTCACTTTCTCATCGACGGCGAGGTGGTGCATGTATCTCGCCGGCGCTACAGCTCGCTCAAGGTAATCCACGAGGAACTGCAGAAGGCTCTGGGCAAGGGCTCGGCATCGGCCCTGCCCGCCTTCCCCTCCGCCAACCACTTCAAAAACTACGCCAAGCCACCGCACACCGAGGCGCGACGACTAAAGCTAGTTGGGTACCCACCTTCAACCATCTTTCTTTCTTTCTTTCTTTTCATCCGCTTAAACATCACCGTCATCAACGTCGTAGAGTGACTCATCTTCTTGGTTGATGTAGGTATCTCAACGCGCTGGTACAGGAACCAGCGGTGCTGGTGCTGCCCCATTTCCACAAGCTCTTCACCATGGACCACCCCGCGGTCACTGCGATGCGATCGGCCGCCGGGCAGCTCCTGGGCGAGGTACCCCATCTCTCTGCACCGTCGGGGGGGGGGATGATGTGGCGGTCGTGCTGACGTCACGACCTCCACTCGATTGGTTGAACTTCGTAAAAACAGAGGCGAGCGCGGGAGGAGGAGATGCGAAGGGCCAGTGAGGCCACACTGCGCCAGGCCAAGGCCGACTGGCACTGGGCGCAGACGTTCATGGCCGGGGCGCCGGTGATCGAACTGGACGGGGCGGCGATGCGGGCGCACGTGCCACTCACCTACGACCGCCCCATGGCCTTCACAATTCAGGAGAGGGAACAGGCCCTCGGGGACATGACCATTTTCGGTACCTATAGGAGATGTTTTCGCACATATTAGTGTGGACCAGAACATTCATATAAATACTTGAACATGTATATGCAGGTCCCGGTGAGGAGCCGTGGTTCGAGGCTCCGCGGATGGACAGATCCATCGTTAACTTTGGCGGGAGCGAATATGGCATCTTCAACATGAAGGTAAGCAGTTTTTCTGTTGATTTCCTATTGTTTTTGAGTATCATCACCGCTGTCATGATGATTTGTTGACGCGCGCGCATGTGCGCCTTTTGTCAGGGTGAGCAGCTGATGTCTTTGGAGAAGATACCCTCCAACCAGAGCCGCTACGAGATCTACCACGTGGTCACGCCGGCGGAGGATCGGTCAGAGAAGGCCCTGGTCAAGATTGCCTCGGTCACCCGAGTACGGCCCACCGCCCAAACTTTACCATCGCCACGGTGTGTTCCAGGACTGACCAATGCGAGCTCAGGGGGCTGCTGGGTTGCTCGGGGTGTTCGGCCACGAGATCGTGAACGCCGATGGCTCAGGTGACACGACACGACACCACGAACGACGCGCAACACTATAGATACGAGATGAGTAGGTCTAACCTTGTTGTGTCTGCAGAGATTGAGTACAAGGGAACGTCCTTCGGAGCCGAGGCCTCGTTGCTTGCCGGCGGTGTGGTGGCGTCGAGATCGGCAAGAGGGCGGGTGCGAATTAGAGGCGTGGGTACGCACGACACGACACGACGACACGAGCAAGAATCAGTGCTGATCGTAGCAACATACAATACAGGGAATGTCGCGTTGGAGGTACAGGCGGGCCACGATGTGCTGCTCCACCTGGCCATCACCATCTGCATCGAGAAACTCCACAACGACTGGGCCAGACCAGCCACACAATAAACATATTATATAAAGGGATCTGTGCGAAGGAGGCAGCCCTCACCTGTTCCTCCTACGTGTTGTGATGGAGCAGCCCACACGCCCCCACGCCCAAGCTCGCCTCGCTGCTTGCCTGGCAGTAGTTGGGGAAGGATACAATTTTCTTTCTCTGTTTTAATTCAGCGCCAAAAATCCAACAGAAAAAGGCGTTGGGGTGCCATCAGGATCCAAGATGGACGAGTCGAGCAGGATTTCGATACCGGGAGTGATATTGGCAGCCATGCTGCACGATATGGAGGGCCATTCGGGCGACCTGGTTCTTTCCCCCTCCACTCTTTTGCCTCTGCTGCGCATTTTTGTTGAATGTAGCGCCCCCCCCCCAAATACAAAGGAGGGCTTTTTGTTCGGGTCCACCACGCGACTCGTCGTGGACAATGTTGAAGATGCCGCGCTCGGCGTACAAGAGGGCAAGACACAACTAGGTGCACGATTATTCTTTTCAATTCAATTATTTATTTATTTATTATTTAAATTCTTTTATTCTATGTGGCGCGAGTAGCCATCCAGGCCTTCGTGTGCACAGGGCGGCCGTTCAGCTTCTACGACCAGCAGGGCCGAGTGGTGCCTGACCAGCTGCGGGCCTTCTGCGTCGATCGACCCCACCACGTACGTGTGCTTTCCTCGCCACGGCCGGCTCCACGACGCGTCTGTCTTGGCCTCACCCCCGCTCGCTCTACAGTCGCTCATTGGTTGGTTCAAGTTTCGACGGAACACGCCTCCCCGCCCGTCCGCGAGAGAGCTCGAAGTGCACGCCCAGCTGTGCCAGGTACACACACACACAAGAGAGAGAGAGAGAGAAGCCATCAGTCAGCCCACTGACTTCCCTGACGTTCGCGCAGTTGTACCAAAAAGAGCTCAACAAGGACCGGGAACTGAAGCACTTCGGGTTCGTGATGGGACTGTTCACGTCGTTCAAGGCGGCGGAGATCATCTCCTACGACTATCGCTTCATGCAGATCGACGGCGAACGGTACGCCACGCCGCACTGCGCTGGGCTGGGCTGGGCTGGGCTGGGCTGGGCTGGTTGGTCTCATTGGGCGTAATCACAATGGTACGTGTGTCGTGTGTCATGTGTCGTGTGCCGCTGGCCGCCGCCACCAGACAAATACGGCCAATACAGCTGGAGGTCATCAACATAGAGCACAGCCCGCAGCAGGAATACGCGTCGTTTGCTCCCGTAACCGATTTGTACGCGTCCACTCGTCATCTCACTCCCGTGAGCAGACTGGCTAACTTGCCGTGTTGCGCCTGTCTCATCGCAGCTCCACCGCCCTAAGCGCAGCGCTGAATCCGGTGCGAGATTCGGTCAAGCTGATGGACAACCTCTTCGACGCCTCCATGCGAGAGCTCAAAGTGCGACTCTCTATTATTTATTATTTTAAACTATTATTATTGCCTGCTTGGGCCCAAGCAGTGGAAGAGAACTTACTTTACACGATTTCGATAACGGGGCGATCACAGAGCGTGGCGCTGGAGGTGCACGAAAGCACGAAGGAGGTGCGAAAGCTGGAACGTGAAATTGAAGAGCTCAAGCGGAGTCTCGGCCAAGCCACCACGCCACGGCCGCTGAATGCTTCCTTCGGTACGGCCTTCAACACTTCTTCCCAGCCCTTGCGCGCTGCTCCCGTTCCCTCCTCCTCACTGATTCACCCTCGCCCCGGCCCGTCCGTGCAGGCAACTGAGGCACACGCCCATGTAAAGACGGTTACATCTCCGGCGAACGTGTGTACCACATTGGCATGCTTGACCAATGTTTGCACAATGGCACATGGTAGAACGTTGTGCAAACATCTCTTGCATTATAAAGCTGCGAGCTGTCGCCAAAAGGTGAAACACGGCAGGGTATTGTGGGCGAGTGCGCGATTTGAGCACACAATTTAGGGCCAGCAAAGCCGCCACCTTACAAGAAGCGGAGGAAAAAGAACGGAAGCCGGAGGCTGCAAGGGCGGACCGCGGCAAAGACGTTGCGGCCCGGGCTGGGTTTTCTTTTTTCCTTGCTTCGTTCCGTCCAGCACATCTCTCCCCGCCTCACTTGGTCGCTTGCCATCTCCGCAATCGCCCATTTCCAAATCGCCTCCGCACACATCAACACCACACACATCACAATAATGGGAGACAAGGTGAACCCCAAGGCGTACCCCCTCGCTGATAACCAGCTGTCCATCCAGCTGCTCGATCTTGTCCAGCAGGCGACCAACTACAAGCAGCTGAAGCGCGGCGCGAACGAGGCCACTAAGACCCTTAACCGCGGTATCTCCGAGCTCATCATCATGGCTGCTGATGCTGAGCCCCTCGAAATTTTGCTCCATCTGCCCCTCCTCTGCGAGGACAAGGTACACCTAACGTCCCCTACGTGTTCGTCCCGTCGAAGGCCGCTCTCGGACGCGCCGCGGGAGTGTCTCGCCCCGTGATCTCCGTCTCTATTACGACGAATGAGGGCTCGCAGCTCAAGACCCAGATTAACAACATGAAGGACGCTGTGGAGAAGCTCCTCATCTAAGCGGTCTCTGCTAATACACTCATCCACTCCGATCATTCGTTTCTCCGCATCAGAGAGGTGCCCCTTCTAAAAAAATCACATAAAAATCAGAAAATTCAAATCGTTTCAGTTGCCTCCTGCAGAGTGATTGTGCGTGTTTCGTCCTGAGATGGGCAGGGCTACACATCGTGGTGAGGCACCCCTCGCTCTATCTCGGGCACGGTAGAGAAAGTGCTGTTGGTAGGTCGACAAGTTGTACTGTAAAAGAAAAGCCAGGAAGGGGGCGCGTTGCAAGGAAAGGCAAAGAGGACAGGCCCGCAAGTCCTCGGTTGCGTGTGCCACCATGGAACTGCTGTCATACGGCCAGGACGTGGATTTGGAGTCCTCACAAGATGACGGTGCCCAACAGACAGAACAGAGGACAAAGCCAATCATAAAACCCGCCAATCTCTCCATAAGCAGACAGAGCAGGAGTGCATCTGTCGAGGCCACCACACATCCACTCGAAGAGGATGAAGAGGTGCACACATCCAACAGCTTTGCCATCTTATGGGGGGGGGGGCGCTCACAGCTACTCCTCTGCACACCCTTTGCTCACCCAAACGCCGCGCTCGCAGGGCGCGTTGTCGCCACCCCCGCCTCGCCCCACGCCCAGCACACGACACGACGCCTCGGTCAAGTGGAAGTGGGCCTCGTCCATGCTCGCTCTGGCCTCTATGGTGTGTCCCCACCACCGCTCTACACACTAACAATTTGGATTTGCGCGTAGAGCCTCGAGATTGAACTGCCCCACGTCACAGGAGGCGGCCACGGAGGGGAGCAGCGAGTTCGAGGAGGCCAGCCTGGCCAGCAAGCGCAAGCAGTTCCAGCAGGCCAACGACAAGTTCGCCGAAGGTGCGAAACACACAACGCACGATGCCCCATGATATGAGGCTGTCCCAATGACCTTACGTGGCCGCGTGTACAGCGGCGCGCATGGTGGGCTGGGGCGGAGTGCAGCGCGAATGGGGCGTCTGTCTCATGAGGTGGGCGCTCTGGGAGGTACACCACACACCCACACACTCAATCTTCGCCCAACTCACCTACCTCTACAACTCGCGCGCAGATCAGGGTGCTGCAGAACAAGGAGCGGCTGACGCTCATGAAGGAGCAGGACAAGGAGCGCGAGCGGATACGCAGCCTCAGCTTCGCCTACGGCACCGAGGGCTGGGACCCACACCGGCGCGAGGCCGACTTTGTCACCATCAGCCTGGGCGAGTCGTCCGCCGGGCAGAAGCGCGACGCGACCGCCCACCGGCCCCACCGGGCCGCGACGACCGGCGACGACATCAACAACCCCACCGCCGGCGCCGGCGCCGGCGCGTCGGCCTCGCCGTCGCGGGTGCGCAGCAGGACCAGCGCGGGGCTGCGCGAGGAGTTTGACCGCGAGCCCGCGACTCCGCCCAAGCCACAGGAGGGCTTCCTCTCGTCCCTCCTGCGCCGCGGCAGCTCGGCCATCTCCTCTTCGCTCTCGTCGCTGGCCATGGTCGTGCCATCGTCATCGCCATCGCTGCCGTCATCGCCTTCGTCCTCGCTACAGCCAACGCCGGCGGGGGCAGACATATTCGAGCCCTATCCGCCGGCCACGACGCGACACCAGGCGGAGGAGCTGGCGAGGCGCAACGAGGACCGCGTGCTGTCGCCGAGAGGCCTCCGCCGCGGCACGGCGCAGCAGGCCGGTGGTGCGGCTGTAGAGGAGACGGCCTACAGGGAGCGGGACTTCACCAAGGAGAGCGAGGAGATGCAGATCGCCATGACTATCGAGAACCTGTTCGAGCAGGCCTACGAGAAGTTCAGCCTCGGTACGACACGACACGCACACGACACGACACGACACGACACACAGTGACACAAACGCACACACAGGTGAAAAGCTGTACACGGAGGAGATGAACAGGCTCAGCCTGCTCCAGGAGATCGAGGTGAAGAGCGGCAGCTCGGGCGAGGAGAGCGGTGCCGGCGGCGCGTATGACTACCACCCGGTCCCCACCGACACCGCCGCCCGCAGCGACGACGACAATGACGACAGCGACGGCTATGACGTCGACGGCGAGCAGAACCAGGAGGTGGTCGGGCGGCTCTCGGAGCGCGGCGGCGGCAAGGGGAAGGAGAGGGACGATGAGCCCAACGAGGAAGAGGAGGTGACTGGAGAGGGGGAGGCGCCGGGCGAAGCCGATGCGCTGGACAACCCGGCCATCCAGGAGGAGGCGGCGCAGACCTACGAGGGGTTGAGGGAGCGCAACGCCAATATGGAGAAGTTCTACTGCCTGCTTCTGGTGGAGTGGGGCGAGAGCATGCTCAACCAGGCACGCGCCCCAATCTACACACATCTCTCTCTCTCATTTCGACATCTACGCCCACGCATGCTCTTTTCTGTCGACTCATCAGCAACAACACTGTCGTGGGTGGGATTGGGCGTCACGCAGGCCAAGTGGGAACACGATGACCTGTTGCTAGAGGCGTCGGCGGACTTGACCGAGCAATCACCGGCCGACCTCGGTACGTCGCCGCACGACACACATCGCGGCGTATTGTTGTTTTCCCCCCTTTTTTGGTTCGCACATCGTGGACGACCAACCAGCGAATGTCTACGTTGCTCTTTGCCCGCCTCTCCCGCAGACGCGTACGAGGAAGACATGAGGCACGCGTTCTCGCTCTATCAGACGGCCTGCCACCTCTTCTTCCGCGTACGCACCACGCACCGCCACAACCGCACGACACACGCACAACACGCAACCAACCAACTACGACACACGCACAACACGCAAGGCACGCACGCGCACTCTCTCACGCATMGGGCGTGTATGCAGGCCTACCGCTGTGTAAATAGGTCCACGGAGATAGCTCCGGAGGACGAGAAGAGGCTCATAATCCAGTGCATCACCAAGTACGTCTCTCGCACCACCACCGCACATGGGTGGCTGCTGCTAACGATCGCCGACCAACGGGTGCGCTGCAGGTGGGCGCGCAGCGTTGACGGCATGCTCACGCTGAAGGAGGTCCAGCCGGGCGTGAGCGGCGACCACGCCACCGAGGAGGGCGAGGGAGG
>CACVKS010002325.1:0-10302 GCA_902749335.1 Acanthamoeba triangularis
CTCCACGCTCTCGGCCAGCCGACACACCACATAGCCCGGCGACCRCCGCCGCCGCCGCCGGCTTCCACCCGTCTCGGTGGGGTCGGCAGGGTCAGTGTCGGACGCGGTCGACTCCCGCCTGGCCCGCTTAGCCGGCGGTAGAGCGGCGTCATCGTCTTCTTCGTCTGCGTCGCTGTCGTTGATGCCGCTCGGGTCGCTGTCACTGTCGCTGTCCCAGGCCTCGTCCTTGCTGTCCAAGGCCGCGACGAGGTCGCCCCGTCGGTACTGGTCCGGCACTGTGACCAGCGGCCCAGCGGAGGGCGAGAGCACGCCGGCGGGCGCACTCGCGTCCGACGTCGACGACGACAACGACAAGGCCGTGGGCATGATGGCCGAGAAGGATGGTGGGAAGGGCGAGGCCAGGGAGGAGCCGTCGGTGGTGGCAGCAGCGGCGCTATCCGCCAGCGACGCGAGCGACTGGGCGAACCTGCTCTCGACCGCGGCCGATCCGGCGGCGACGTCGGGTGCGGTTGTTGACACCAACGAGGTCGGTGACGGTGAGCGCTCCGCGCGGCGCGAGCGCTTGAGCGGCGTCGGCCCTTCCGTCGCCTGCTCCTCGACTCGTCGCTTCTTCGCAGCCGGTTCGGAGCTCGGACCTGCACTACTCGACCACCTGGGGCGGTCGGTAATGTCCAACGCGGGCGTCGAGGAGGAGAGCGACGGCGTGGCGGCGGGTAAGATGGCCACTGCGACGGAGGGGGAGGACAGGCTCGCGCTCTTCCGCCGCTCTTCGCGCCTTTCAACCTCCTCGAATATTCGCTTGAGTCGCTCCTTGCCTACGTGAAAGTTGACCGCCAACCACTTACGCGACACCGCTGCGCCGACAAAAGAGAGAGAGAGAGAGAGTGAGTGAGTGGGTGAGTGATCAAGCTGAGTGTGCGTGGGTGCATGGCGTGGTGTGGCGTGGTATACGTTGTTTCCTCGCGTTGCTGTCGGCGATGTAGTTGATGATCTCCTCGTCGGTGAGCTGCGGCCGAGTCTCAAAGTCGGAGCCCCACACGGGTTTGGGCTTTGATTTCTTTTTCTTCGCCATTGTCGCCGTTGTTCCCTGCGACGCCGCAGAGGTGGGCAATTCCTCGGTGAGGGTCTTGACCGCGGCCACAAGCATGTCGGCTTCCAGGGCCTCATCTTCGTCGTCGTCGTCGTCGTCGTCAGCCATGAAGCGCTTTGACTTCCGCCTTGCCAACGCCGACAGTGCCGGCGACCGCGTCACGATGACCGGCTTCCGTCGATCGACGCCGCCACTGCTCGTCGCTGTCGTGCTGGTGCTCAGCACGTCTTCGTTGTAGTCATCGTCACCCTCGCCGTCGTCGGCGTCTTCATCCTCGTCCTCGTCTTCATCGTCCTCCTCCTCGCTGTCGTCAATAAGAGTGAAGCCATTCGTGTCCACGGCAGTGGCAGCCGCCTCGACTTCCTCCTTCTTCTTCGCTCGCTCTTCCTTGCGTTTCGCCTCCTCCTCCTCCTGCTGCTGCTGCTGCTGCTGCTGCTGCTGCTTCCTCGCCGCGTCCTCCACTTTTGTCTGTTGCTCCGTCGCCACCCTCTTCACCGCCTTCGAAGCCTTGGTTTCGGTGGCGGGCGCCGCGGGCGTGGCCGACACGGTTTCGAGTGGTGGCGGTGGTGGCATGGGCAGCAGCGGGAGCGGTTGCGAGTCGGCGGCCCACGTGCTCCGCGGCGGGTCGTGCAGCAGCGGGTCCTCGTAGAAGTCGACCACCCGCACCGCAGTGGTGGGCAGCGGCGCTTGGCTCTTGCTGGTCGGCTCCATTATGAGGTGCAACCCAACCAGCGGGCTTGGCCTTGGTCGTCTGCCGAGCAACAGCTTACCTCCGACGCCGCCGCCGCCGCCTGCTCCTCTCTCCGCCTTCTCCTTCTCTGCTTTGAGTATCTCCGCCTTCTCCTTCTCCGCCCTTTCCTTCTCTGCTCGTTCCTTCTCCGCTCTCAGTTTCTCGGCCCTCTCCCTCTCCGCGCGTTCCTTCGCCGCCACGCGTTCTTTGGCCGCTCTCACTTTTTCCTCCCTCTCCGCCTGTTCTCGCCTCTCTCTGGCCTTCTCGCGCTCTCGCTCCCTCTCGCGCTCTCGTTCTCGTTCGCGCTCGCGCTCAAGCCTCGCTGCCTTCTCCTTCTCGAGCCGCTGCTCACTTACTCTCTCCCTGGCCATTCGCTCTTTTTCGGCCTTCTGCCTGGCCACCCGCTCTCTCTCGCGTTCATGCTCGCGCTCTCGCTCGCGCCTCCTCTCGCGTTCGTCCTTCTCGCGCCTCTCCCGTTCCATTCGCTCGCGCTCCGCCCGCTCCCGCTCGTGCCTCTCCCTCTCCAGTCTCACCGCCTTCTCCTTATCGAGCCTTTCCCTCTCCCTCTCCCTGGCGGCCGTTCGCTCTTTCTCGGCGTCCTCTTCCCTCTTTCGCTGTTCTTCCAGCCGCCGCCGCCACTCGGCCTTCCGCTGCTGCTGGATCGCGGCATCGTGTTCGGCCTGGTCCTGGGCGTCATCGACGTCCATGTCCTGCTCCCCGGCTTCCTCTCTCTTTTCTTCTTCCCTTTTCTCTTCTTCTTCTTTTTTCTTTTCCTTTTCCTCCTCTTGCGGGCTGTCGGCTTCGTAGGGCACCCACACGCCAAACACGTAGACGCCCTTTTTCTTCTCCGCCGTTTGGGTCTTGACTTCGGGCGTGGCCTGCGTGGCCGTCGTCGTCGTCGTCGTCGTCGTCATTGTTGGCGTTGTGGTTTGTTGTTGAGTCGGGGTCGGAGCCGGAAGGCCCGGGCCTCGGCCTCGGCCTCCGCCTCCGCTGCGGCCGTAGCCGACCCGGTCGCCGAGGCACTGCCCGTCGACGAACGCAGAGATGACGGCCGAGCCGGTAGTGCCGGAGACTGTTTGGGCCTCGTGGGGGTGGTAGCGGTGCCGGTCGTGCCGGCCTCCTTGCTCGGCGTCGACGGCTTTGTCTCTTCCTCTCTGGGCCTTCGCTCCTGCTCTGTCCTCCGCTCCGGCTCCCTTTCCCGGTCCCTCGACCGACCCAGTTCTCTTCCTCGCGGTAACAGCTCCTGGCTCCGCCTACGCTCTAGGGCCCGCTCGGTCTCCGCCCGCTTCTTCTCGCGCTCCCAGGCTTCCCACCCGGCGCGATCGTCGCTCCTCTCTCGCTCGGCCTCCGCCCGCTTCTTCTCGCGCTCCCAGGCTTCCCATCCAGCGCGATCGTCGCTCCACTCTCGCTCGCTCTCGGGGCCGGCGCGCTCGCGGAGGCGCGGAGAGGCAAGCTGCGGACTGACCGGGCTGCGCGAGGACGATAGCGGCCTGTCGACGTTGCTGCTCCTGGGCGTGCGATCGCCGTCCGTTGAGCGCTGCAGCCTGCTGCGGCCGTCCTCGTTGGTCGGCGTGCCTTCCCGGGTGGTCGTCGATGGTCTCGGAGGAGTCGCGGTCGTTGCTGACGCTGTCGGCGTCGGGGCAGGGGTGGCGGATGCAGCGCTGGCAGCGCTCGACGTTTGACAGGCAGGGGCGGCGCTGCTGTCGGCTGCTGTCTTGATGACGACCTTGATCATCGGCGCCGGCGCATGGAGGGGCACCAGGTGACGCGGAAGCGGAGGCGTTGTGGGCGAGGGTGGCGGGTGAGGACCCGACGGCGTCGCTGTCGTCGTTGACGAAGGCGGCCGTTGCTGCGACGGGATCGGTAGCGGCGTCGGCGGTTTAGGTAGCGGCGACCTGAGGTGCGGCCTCGGCGTCGGGGTTGGCGTAGGCGTCGGCGTCGGCGTCGGCAGTGGCTTTTGTTGCAGCGGTCTGAGGTGCGCTGAGGAAGGCGGCGACGGGTGGCGAGGTGGTAGGCTGCCCGTGCTGGTCGAAGAAGAAGCCGACGTCGATGCTCCCAACGGGCCTGCTGCGTGCGAGGAGCTGATTGCCTTGGGCGCGCGCGTGGAGCTCGAGACGCCGAAAGGCAGAGCACCAGCGAGCGGGACCGAACCTGACACGGGTGGCACGGACGAAGGTTGCGATCTGGCGATGGGAGGTGCCGGGGCCGGAGCCGGGACGCGGGCCGGTGGGTAGGCGGCAGGCCGGGCGGGCACGATCGGTTTAGGCCCAGGGGCAGCACTAGGTGGAGCGGGCGTTGCTGATGGCACTCTGCCCGGCGTGGGTGCACCAGGCGGCGGTGGCTTGGGAAGAAGGGCGGTACGACCCGGTGCTGGCGAAGGTGCAGCGAGGGCTGGTGGGGGCTGAGAAGAAGGAGACGGATGGCGCAAGATCACCCTCTGCGGGGATGTGCTCGGCCGATTTCGTGATGGAGGAGATTGCGATCGAGCGCCACCGTGGTGGGGTCTGGGCGCCGGGGATGGCGATGTGTGGACAGAGGATGGCGTTGATTGAGGATGTGGGGCTCCTGCGCCGCGTGCAGATCGAGGGTGGTAGGGCCATTGTTGCGGGAGCTGGCCGCCCCAATCGTGTCGGTAGCGGCATTTCGGACCCCAAGAGCACGGCGTCCCATTGGCAAAGTTGACGCAGATAATTTTGTTGGGCGGCAGTCGGGCCATCCCTGCAGGCTTGCCTTTGCCACACAGCACCCCGCTGATCCCCTTCCGCGGTGGAGGGCTCTTGCTACGACTTCTGCTGCGTGTTCTGTTCCTTCTCGCTTTGCGCATCGATGGCCTCGATCTCCAATTTTCGCAATTCGAATCTCGGTCAGTTGGCGCCAACCTGCGTCCGGATTTATCCTGATTTGACGAAACTCTCGATTTTCCTTCCCTTGGTCGACAAAATTAGGAAGCAGTGGAATTGATAGAAAACTCGGCCTCAAATTGTTTGATTAAATACAAAAAAACAAAAATAAAATAAAACAATTAGATGGAGGGGAGAGCAGCTGGGGGTGGGTCAGGAGGTGCGACTCAGCCTCCTGGCTCGCCGAGTGCCGGAGAAAGAAACGAGGGCTGGCTCTACAAGAAGGGTAGGATTCACAAGAATTGGAAACGGCGGTGGATGGTCCAGCGTGGTGCCCAACTCTTCTACTTCACCCAGCCCCACCTCAAAGACGTATGTCGCCCTCTCTATAATCGAGGCTTCAAGCTGCTCCCACAAGAGCCAAGAGTTCAACTCTTACGCGTTGTATGTTGTCTTGACGGCTACGCTCCCAGAGCGCGGCCAAGGGGATCATCAACCTGGAAGGGGCAGAGGTCTCTCGACCCGACGATGCCACTAGCACGTCAGAGTTGAGCCTACGTACGTGTGTGCGTCTATTGTCTTGACCACCTCCTGCTTGCTCACATCACGCCTGCACCCCACAGCAAACGCCGGCAACGTCCTCTTTCTCGTCAAAACGGCTAAGGGACGCATCTACATGCTCAAGGGCGAGCAGGACAAGGTCATTACCGTCTCGTCTCGTGTCGTTGGTCGTGTCGTGTCGTGTCGTGTCGTGTCACGTGTGTATTGTGTGTCGCGTGTTGTGTAGTGGCCCGTGTGCCTGGCAACTAATCAGGTTGCTGCATGTCAATACAGGATGTGGAAGGTTGGATCCAGCGGCTGCAGAAGGCCACGCAAGCGAAAGCGCCAGTCGGTGCCGGAGCTGGAGCTGGAGCCGGGAAAGAGGAGGGGAAGGACCACAACGCAGGTACTTGTCCACCGCCCAAGTCTCAGTCCGCCATCGTCCGGCCCGTCCCAGCGCCACCCTCGAACAAGCCTGCCGCAGCCAAAGGTAATACACCGTGCGGTGATCACGACCGCGGTCGTGATGAGCCTTTGCCTTACGAACTCTCTCCACGAGGCATCGTCGATACTAAACGTGCGGCGGTGACAGGTGGCAAAGGGAGGGGCCTGTACAAACGATACCTCGGTCAGGGTGACAAGTAAGCCCCGCCACTTCTTGCTTCATCATCGCACTTGCTGCGGGTCACTCTTTTTGCTCACTTTTTGCGTTTCTGATATGTTCTATATATATATATATATAAATGATAGACAACGCGGACGAGTGTTCGGCATTCTATTGGAAGAGGTACCAACCCGCCTACGCGTGCACCGAGCAGTGTCAAGATTGCTTTTCTGTGCCGAGTCTCAACCGCACGGTCTCCGTCCTCCAGCTGGTGCGCAGAGAGGAAACGAATCTCGGGATCCCAATCGTTGTCCATCGAATCCTCACGTATCTGGACAGCGGTACGAATGAACCAGCGCCCCGATCGCGATTCAACGCTTACCGACTGACTTACCCGTTCTCGTGCTCCGACTCCAGTCCTGGAGGTGCAGGGCATCTTCCGTCTCTCCGGCGGCGCTGAATCCGTGCGCAACCTCAAGAAGGCGTTCGACACAAGTACGCCATGCAATACAATTCTTCACTTTCTCGAAGGGCTTGCCTGTGCCAGCCCTCTTGGTGGTCGCTCAATCGGGTCCTTGTTGTATGGGACTATCACACAGGCAAGGACCAGTGGAACGTTGCCTTGCCCGACTTCACCTCGTCCGGCCCTCATGCAGTCGCGTCCCTCCTCAAATTGTACCGCTCGCTGACGCCCCGCTCGGTGCTTCGTACCTTCCACTGACCTTGACAACCACGCCTGGCGTCCCATCTAGGTTCATGAAAGAGCTGCCGGAGCCATTGGTGCCGAACGACTTCTACAAGCTCTTCCTCGACCTACAGAAAGAGCGATGCGACGATGCCACGGCACGCCTGGTACACCTATTCCTCTTTCCCCAGCTGGTCGCATCGTTGTTGCATCTTTCTCACTGCGTCGGCTTCTGTCGTGTCTCTTGTCCACAGCGGGATCTCCGAGAGCTCATCTTCAAAATGCCGCCAGCGCACCGGTACGCTGACGGTCGTTGAGCGACTCTATCGACTCTGAGCGACCAGCACGCCATTACTCTTGACTATTTATAATTATTATTATTATTACCAGAGCAATGCTGGCCGAGCTCGCTGGGCTCCTCCGACGGATCGCCAACATGAGCAACGTGAACCAGGTGCGCACACTTGCACTGTACTCCCGGCTTCTTCTTTGAGCTCGGCTCAGCTCTCATCCGTCTTTGCTCTTGTGCGATGCAGATGACACCCAAGAACTTGGCGATTTGCCTGGCGCCGAACATCTTCAGATCCAACGACCTCAACCTGCTCGAAAGGTACTCCCACTCCCGCTCCCGCTCCCTTTTGCACAGTGTCCTCGTGTTGGTGTAGGCAAACCGTCGCACTACTCTTATGTGTCGTATTCTCTTGTTTCGCGGCACAGCATGACCGACGCTCCGTACTTGCTGTCGATGATGAAGACCTTCATCACGCAACATCCCTATCTCTTCGCCGAGGTAGCGTAGCATCACCTCACACCACTCGCCTTGATTGAGCTGTCGACCGGCGCTGCACTCACGCGACAAAACCTGTGCGCCGTGTCAGGTGGAAGATCTGGACTCGATTAAGCCCGAGCGCAAGAGCGGCGCAATCGTCATGATCCCCATCGAGCAGCTCGCGGCTCTCAACAACGAATCCGGGTCACCAGTACGGCACCTCTCGCCCAAACCCACGTTCGGCTGTATCCCGTCGGCACTGACTTCTGCTGCGCGTGCTACATTGTAGAAGGTCCCACATGTTGCCAGCCAGCCTACGTTGCCGCCCGCGAAGACCAACGTTCCACTCACGCACTCTGGCGACGCGCTCAAGCTCAGTGGCGGGTGCGTTTGAGTTTGCATGGCTTTTGGGGGGTCATCGAGCTCACACGCACCATCATGTGCTCAGGATGTCGGAGAGCGGCAACTCGCTGGTGCTGGATGTCGAGGGGTTCATGTACGATGAAGAGATGATGGAGGACGCATCCGCAGAGCAGCTGACCGAAGAGGTTCCTCCTTCCCCTCTTGTTTCGCACCAAATGATATATGATAGTCGGTGGTAGTCGCACACTCGCACTCGCGTAACTCACGGCTCACAACGTCAATGGTTGGACGCACACCACAGGAACTGCTGGAAGCGGTGCAAGTCTTCATCGACGACTGCCAGGTCGTTCTCGAGTAACGCGGCGTCCTCTCCGCACAAGAGGTTTGCTTTTGTATTTTTTGTGTGTCTTGTTATGCAGCTGCTCTTGCATCTCTCCCAGTTTCCCTTTCTACCTCTCCCCTTGACGCCATTAGCCACGTCGGTCTCTAGACTTCGTCTTTGTGCGGCGGAACGATCAGCACTGGAAGTGAGGAAGTGAAGAGGTCAAGGTGAGCCGGGCGACCACGACCAAGAGCGGCATGTGGCACAGATGGTAGGGGAGGACTAACGCACCTGGCACCTTGGAGTTGCGCGCGCAGTACTGGGACACGCTGCCCATGAGGAGCCTGGCGCCAGTCATCGGTTAAGCTTGCATTGTCCATGGTGCGGTGGGTGGTGCAGGTACCCGCGCACTGTGCCCAGGCCGCGAGCGCCCAGAACCAGAATGTCGGGCTGTATCTCCTCCACCTTGTCCATGATCTCGCTTCTCACGTCGAGGCTCACCTTGTTCATCAGCGTGTAGCTTATCTGATGGTGCCGATGATGGTCAGAAGCACAGGTGACGACACCTCGACACGCCAGCCATGACCCAACGTACATTGTGTTCGTTGAGCGGCGCACGCACATCCTCGAGTATGGCGTCGTTGGCGTCCTTCCTCTTCTGGGTGAGCTGCTTCGCCTCCTCTTCTTTGGGCCAAACTGGTCAGTCAGGGCAGTAAGCAGAAGGCCCAGTCCAGGAATGGCCGACAACAGTTATGGTTCGACAAGTAGTGTGGAACGCAACGCACCATCGCCGAAGAAGGGCCAGTCCGCTTGCGGAATGCGCTCTGTCACAGTAAGCACTACCAGCTGGTCGTCCGCAGGCTTCACCAGCTTTATGGTAAAGTCGAGGGCCTGTTTGGAGTTGGCCGAGCCATCGTACGCCAGCAGGTACTTCATCTTTCTTGCACGCTCTCCCTCACGTTGTTCGCTTCTTCACTGTTGGTCTTTCCGCTAGCCACGAAGCTGGTCTCTCTGCCAAGGCCTTGGACGAGGACATCAACTCTCGGCAACATCACCGCCGCTTGTCATCGGCTGGTCGTGCACGCTTCGCACAGTGGGCAGGGGCACATGGCACGTGCCGTGAATTCTTGAGCGAGTTTCTTTTTCTTGTCCACCAATTTTCCATTGAATTTCTCGCAATCCCAACCAATCGGCGCTGGTGGCGGCGTGGGTGCGGGATTGGGGTGCGACGAATTACGGGCGCAAAGTGTTCGCCAACGCGAGTTCCTTCTCCTCTTGCAGAGTCACGCCTGTCGTCGTCGCTCACCGCTACAGATCAAGAACGAAAGGGGGAGGTGACCTCGCGCGAAGTGAAAGATTCGACAAGCTCATCATCATCCTTCTGCCTGAAGATTCTCACGCAGTGGTACGCGCCTGGAAATGTTTACGATTTATATTTTGTTGCAACAACTTGCTTCGGCTCAGAGTGGTGGCAGCAGGCGGCACTCTTTGAATTGATCGCGGCCAAATCTTCGTATATTTATTTGAACTTGTTATTTTGCGCTTTTCTATTTTTCTATTTTTTTTGTCTATTTTGTCTATTTTTGCTCGTTTTGCGTTGCAACGGGCGAGGGTACCGCAGAATATTGTGGCGGAGTTAATGTGGTGGAATCTTCACACCACCTCAACCTCAACCCTTCTTCCTCAATGTCCGGTCACTGGTGGCACCACCTTCCTCGTTTTCCTCTTCTTCGCCTTTGCCTCTTTTTCCCTCCCACTCCTCCTCAGCCACAGCTCCCTCTGTTGGTGTTTGTGAGCGCAGCTGCATCTTCTTCAACTCTCAACACTCAACTGTTCGGCTTCACCCAAGACAGCTGCCCGGCTCACGCTCTGAACTCACACGCGCTTACGAACAGGCACAGCACCACCGACAGTTGAAGAGGGAAAGGAAAGAAAACCACAGAACCCAGAAGAGAAGAAGATGAGCAGCCTCACCAAGTCAATGGAGGCCGGAGACAGGGACACCGTGGTGGAGAAGCTGCTGACCATCTTTCCCGCCATGGACAGGGAAGTCGCCAGGTCAGTACTTACCACCACTTTTCGTCTTCCTCCCCGTCGTCTTCGTCTTCGTCTTTGCTTTCGCTTTCGCGTCGTTTTGTTCGCGCTTCGTTCTTTTCCGTGGATGACCACCTGTGGAATTCTTGGAATGCTTGGCACCCTACCCTCACACCGTGAGCGATCCAACCACAGGTCAGTGCTGATCACCTGCGAGTACGACTTGGCCCAGACCGTGGAGACCCTCAAGGAGCTGGGCATCCACAAGGCCAAGGAGAGCGCCACCGGCGTTGAGGCCCACCACCACCCCGCCTCCGACCTGGGC
>CACVKS010002329.1:0-10035 GCA_902749335.1 Acanthamoeba triangularis
ACACAC
Source organism: Acanthamoeba triangularis (assembly GCA_902749335.1). Classification (NCBI taxonomy): domain Eukaryota; phylum Discosea; order Longamoebia; family Acanthamoebidae; genus Acanthamoeba; species Acanthamoeba triangularis. The sequence continues at coordinate 7 of CACVKS010002329.1, forward strand.
GACACACGACACACGACACACGACACACGACACACGACACACGACACACGACACACGACACACGACACGACAGAGATTGCCAGGATCGTGCCTCGTGGGCGGGTCAACACCGTGGCGCCCGGCTGGGTCCTCACCCCGATGGCCAAAGGTACAATCAATCGCAGCGCGCGCTTCCCTGGTCGCGCTCATTCGTCGTGCGGGGTGGCGACAGAGGCCATGGAGAACAAGGAGGTCGTCAAGCGCGTCTTCCAAACCATCCCCATGCGCAAGGGTGCGTCGTTTCGTGGTGTGATGGTTGTGCGATGGTGCGCGCGTGTGCGGTGGTGCGTGTGCGCTGTGCTGACGTGTACACGTAACGCACCAAGTGGCCAAGCCGGAGGACGTGGCCAACGCCATTGCGTACCTGGCGTCGGACAAGGCTGCCGGGCACGTATCCGGCGAGATCATCGAAGTCACGGGCGGCATGGAGGGGCGGCTGCTCTACGAGAAGGACGAGACCGGGGTCCACTAGGCGGGGCACCTCCTTTTTTTCCTATTTTGCTCCACTCTCTTTTAACTCGTATTTAATTAATTGTTATTATCTATTATTATTTCCGTCTTTAATTAATTGTTATTGGGAGGCGACGACCAATTCGGTTGTGCACAGAAAGAAGGCAACCGAAAAACAAAGAGAGAGTTCCTCTCCGGCACTCGAGTGTCCGCAATGCCTCAGCTCCATCTTCTTCACGTGTTGGTGGCGTTTCTCGTGGCTCTCCTTCTCCCGACCTGCTGCTACGCGTTGGGCTTTTCCCCGGTGGAGGCCGCGGACGTGCCCCGCCCGGAGCTGCCGCTCCACTTCTTCGTGGACCAGGGCGAGGTGGCCTGCCTCAACGGCACGGGGGTGCCCTGCTCGGGCCTGACCCAGGGCCAGATCCACGCCTGGTACCAGTTCGACCCGGCCACGGGCCTGCTGGACCAGTACCGCGAGGACTCGGTCCTGTTCGACCCCACACCCCACGCCAAGCAGCCCATCGTCTACAACCGCGAGTACTCCAACCTGACCCAGGCCACCTACTACTACCTGCCGGCCGACACGTCATCGGCCCTCCAGTGCTTCAAGACGCCGTTCGGCTTCTTCAACTACTCGCGCTCCTTCCTGCGGACGGCCAAGTACGTGGGCGTCAGCGAGCCCCTGGGGAGCCTGTCGCGGGGCAAGAAGGCCCACACGTTCGAGGCCCAGTGGCTGCTCGACGGGCAGCCGATCGACGTGGTGGCGTGGGTGCTGGTCGACCGGCCCGACGCCATCTGGGGCTACCACTTCCTCACCATCGCCTACATGATGTACCACTACTACGACATGGGTGCCAACGGCTTCGACCCTTCGCCCTTCGTCCAGCCGGTGGGCGTCAGTCCCTGCCCTCTCATACCCACTCGCTCGCGCCACCCTCAATAAATCACCGTCCATGCTGCGGCCAACAAGACGATGAACAGTGTGCTCTACACGCAACGTCGCCAAGGCCAAGTTGTACATACATAAAAAAAAGGATTGAAGACATCATCAACAAAGGTGTTTCGCGAGAGTGGTGACCTCGTCAAGGCTGTCTCTGCCCCAGGTGACCGACCCACCACCCCTTGACACTATTCGCTTCTCTCTCGCCGGGCGCTCTACTTGGCGGCCATGTTGCGCTTCGCCGTGCCAATGTCGCACGAGTTGACCTTGGTGGCGAATCGAAGCGACGACACGGTCTCAGAGAGGTCGCGGGCGAGCGGCGACACGTTGACAAACATGAGCGTCTTCGAGTTGCCGCCGAGGTAGTTCTGGAGCAGGTAGGTGAGCTTCGAGTTGCGATAAGGGATGTGAGCGCCCTTGGCCCGCGAGGCCAGCGAGTAGATGACGTCGCCGAGGCACGTGAGCGACTTGTTGATGTGCTTGGTCTCCTCGAGACGCTCGCCCGTGGCGCCCGACGCCGACAGTCGCTCCGAGCCGGCCAAATCGATGAGGTTGAGCACGCCCGACGAGGTCTTGCCGTTGATCCGGTTGATGCCCGACAGCTTGAGGTGGAACACTGAGTGCGAGCGAGACGAGCGCTCGTTCATCTTGGTCGATCCCGTAGATCGGTGGCGCGCAGCCCGCTTCAACAGATCGTAGACCTGGTGCGGGGCCTCGACGCGAACGGTGCTGAGGTTGGTCACGGTGGTGCAGCCCTTGTTGTCGTGCTTGATCTCGAACTCGATGCCCTTGGTCTCGCTCTTGGGCCGCAAGAGGTCGCGAATCTTCTCGTTGTAGATCTCGAGGAAGAAGGCGTCCATCGAGTACTCCCAGCCCTGCTCCTGCAGCTTCTTGGCCGTCTTGAAGATCTGCTCGACGGCGCGCGGGATCATGCCCCTGTTCTCGTGGTCGGCGCCCTCCTAGAAGCGCGTTACATTGTTACCCGATCAGCCAATGCGAATTCAAAGAGGGATGTGGAGCGACGATGGGATTGGGGGGAAGAGGCACATACCAGGCCGAGATCGGCCATGCCCTTGCCGGGTCCCTCCATGGTGAAGGTCTTGCCGGAGCCGGTCTGGCCGTAGGTGAAGATGCACGTGTTGTAGCCGTCGAGGGCCGACTGGACCAGCTGCGAGATCTCCTCAAATACCTCCGACTGGGTCGACGACGGGCCAAAGACGCGATCAAAGGAGAAGTTGAGCGTCGAGCCGGCGTGCTTCTGGCCGCCCGCAACGGCCTCGCGTCCGCCCTGCGCCACGTCGATGTTCTTGTTGTCGCAGTTGGGCGGGTAGTTGAACGGGTTGGTACTGATGTTCTCCGGGTTCTTCTCCTCACCGAGCAGCGGGCGCACGCGGCAGAACACGCGGATGTTGCCCTTGAGCTCCTGGATCGTGTTGCGTGAGTTAGTGTGAGTTGTGCTTGCAGGCATCGCTTTGAGCGGTAAAGAGCACATGCGTGTTAGTGCGTACCAGCAGCCTGTGAACCTCCTGTTCGGTGACCTGCAGCTTGACGTGGAGCGATTCGTTCTCCATGGTGAGGGAGGAGAGCTTGCGCTCCCACTCCATATTGTCTTGCTTGTGGTTGAACTTCTGCGTCTCGAGGAGAGTGCGCAGCTCCCTCAGGTTGCGCGCCGCTTCCTCCACTTCATGCTGACGCACGGAAACCTCTTGAGCCAGCACAGTCTTCGTCGATACCTCCTCGCTCACTACGCCATCCATCAAGAATGAGACTGATATCGAAATGAGGTAAAAGATTGATGATGACACGTACGCTTAACCTCGCGTTCTTGGACTTGGGTGTTGAGATTCTCAATCTTCTGAGTAGCGAGCTCGAGCTGAGCACCGAGCTTCTTGGTGAAGGCTTCCAAATCTTCGAATTTGCCCTTGATGTCCCACCCAGGACGGCTCTTCTTCGCCGCGGGCTCCGCCGTAGCGCCAGTAGCTCCTCGAGCTGTGGTGGTAGAGACACCGGGACGGCTTCGGGTAGTCGAAGACAGGGTGGGCCGGGTGATTGCGCTCCGTGTGGACGTACCCATCACGGATCTGCTGAGCGCAGCCGAAGATGTGTTGAGGCGGCTCGAAGAAGAAGAGGTTGTAGAAGTAGCAGTGGTGCCAGTTCTACGCGCAGTCACGGTGCTGCGGGCAGCAACGCCAACAGCCGGCCTGGTCGTCGTGCGCGAGGTGGTTGTGGCATCCACTGTGGTGTCGAGCTTGTCCCGGGTTCTCTTCCTATCAAGAAGCGTCGAGGTGGCTGTCCGGTTGGTGATGTTGCCGAATGGTGCTCGCTGCACGTTCCATCATTAAACATAAACGCAAATGAGCAATCGTGTCCCAAAAGTGTAAATCAAAGCCCATCTCAGCTGATGGCGTACCGAAGTCATTGTAAGAGATAGGGAAAGAAGAAAGGGTATTAATTGATTGAATCGATCAGCTGAATCTAGAGACCTTCGATCTTCTCAAGGGCTTCGATAGCTGGTGGTGTCAAGTTGCTCGATCGAGTATCTCTGCGTGCAGATTTGACGCGACCGTAATGGCGCCAAAGGCGTTTGCTTCTTTTGGCGCGAAACAAACCCAACGGCTCCCGCCTGTCGACCGTCGACAGCCCAATAGACCGACCAGCGACAAGCAGTATCCCTGGCGCCGAATTTCGCTTTTGCATTTGCCGATCATCAGCGAGGACGTACGATGAGCACACTTCTTGGAGGAGGTACACGCGCAACTCCCAATCTCTGCGAAATGGCTGCCTCCTAATCCCCAGTGCCAATTAATCCCGGGGGGGAGCATGCACCGCTTCGATTGCCTAACGTCCCTTGCTTGCACACGTAATCAGACGAGGTGTCGGCGCTGGTGGTGGATGTGGGGTCGAGCTCCACCCGCATGGGCTACGCGGGCGAAGACACCCCCAAGGCCGTGTTCCCCTCACTGGTCGGCGTGCTACACGGCCCCTCGTCCTCGGCACGCGAGCGCGACATCGGCCGCTCGCCAGCCGCCGTGGGCGATTCCATGGACGTCGAGTCCAAGGCCTCCTCAGCCACCACCTCCTCCTCTTCATCCTCTTCCACCACCTCCGCCTCGTCTCGCTACTTTGTCGGCACCACCGCCCTGGCCTTCCGACGCGACTTCATGGAGCTGCAGAGCCCCCTCACCGACGGCCTCGGTACGCTCTCTAGCCACCAGCGTGCCGAGTCCAGGGGTGTGCGGTGTGATGCGAGCTGATTACGGTGGTGGTGTGACGTGGCGGTCACGGCGTAGTGACCGACTGGGAGCTGTACGAGCGACTGCTGGATCACGGATTCCAGAAGGCCCTCGGGGTGGATCCCAAGCACCACCCGGTGCTGCTGGCCGAGCCGACCTACAACACGCGGCAGCTGCGCGAGCGAGCCACCGAGCTGCTCTTCGAGAAGTACCAGGTCCCCGCGCTCTTCACCGCCAAGAACCCCGTCCTCTCCACGTACGCCGCCCATCAGCGTCTCCTTCTTCTTCTTCTGCTTCTGCTTCTTCTTGCGTTCGTCTTCTTCGTTTGTTTGCGCCGACACGACGCGCGTCAATTATTTGTCAGATTCGCGTCGGGCCGGAGCACAGCGCTCGTCCTGGACTCGGGCGGCTCGGTGACGACCGCCGTGCCGGTGCACGACGGCTATGCCCTCACCAAATGTAGACCTCCGCCCTCCGCCCGTTCTCTTCCGCACCACTGACACGACATACACGACACACGCCAGGCCTTTCCCGAAGCGGTGTGGCCGGCGACACGCTGACGAAGGAGCTGTTCAAGTACCTCGAGAAGAAGGGCACCACGGTGCGGCCACAGTACTGCATCGAGCGAAAGGTGCTGCCCTCCGGCGGATTCCAGATCTCGGAGCTGGACTTCCCCAACATCACCCAGTCCTACCACACTCACATGGCCCTGGTACCGTCTCCCCGTCCTCCTACCTTCTTCTTCTTACGCCACCGTCGTCATCACCTTCCCTTCTTGTTGATCGTTGTTGTGTGTGTGCGATCACAACATGCAGGAGGTGGTTAGAGACATCAAGGAATCCATTTTGCGCCTGTCCGAGATTCCTTTCGATGAAGAGTGCGTCCCACACCCGGCCCCGAGGCAGCCATCCTTAGGCGAGATGCTGACACATGCCTTGTCGCGCGTGCGTGTGCGGTGGTGCGCGTGCGATTGACTGTGTCCCAGGGCACACGCCAACATCCCGTCGGTCCAGTACGAACTGCCCGACGGTAAGGTCCTCGACGTCGGTGCCGAGCGCTTCGCCATCCCCGAAGTCCTCTTTGATGCCAACCGGCCTCTCGCGTGGACCCCCACCGTCGGTTTGCTACCTCTGTCCCTCCCATTTGGGTAGCGCACGCGCACCAGCTCATTTGATTCCTCCTTGGCTGCCCACAGACACGCCCAGGATTGGAGTGCACCAGATGATCTTCGATGCCATCTCGGCGAGCGATGCTGACATCCGCAAGGACCTCTACAACAACATTATCCTAACCGGCGGCAACTCTTTGCTGCCCGGTACGCCGACACGACCAACGACACGACCAACGACACGACACGACACTGACGCTTTGTGGTTGTGTGGGCAGGGTTCGTGGATCGATTGCACAAGGAGTTGACGGACGTGGCGCCGCAGCGGTTCAAGATCATCGCCACCAACTTCCCGTCGGAGCGGAAGTTCGGGGTATGGCTTGGCGGGTCGATCCTGGGCTCGCTGGCCACCCTCCAGCAGATCTGGATCTCCAAGTCCGAGTTCGAGGAGCACGGCCCCAGCATCGTCGAGCGCAAGTGCCCCTGAAAGCTCTGTCCTCCGTCCCCTTAGCAATTTTCTTTTTCTTTTATCTTTTTCTCCGTTTTTCTCCGTTTTCTTTTCAAGAACTCGCACGTGCGAGTCGAGATGTGGAAGCAGATGAGTCGGCATCTGCCTGTAATTCGGCTCCATTTGCTTCTTCCTCAACTGGTGGCTCTTTGGTGCCTTGTCTGCGCTTCCTTCTCTTCCCTCACGTGGGCGCAGCAGTGGCCCTCTCTCATCACGGCCGAGAACTCTCGATTTGGGCAAGCAGCTGCAAATGGAAGAGAGCTCGACGCCCACGGGGGCACGGCGATGGTTCCTGCAGCCACCACGCGCGTTGTTGTCAACGAGGACGAGTACATCTTCATTGCCTTCGATGGGCCTTCGCGCGTGACGTATAATGTGCAGGTGCTCGAAGGGCCCAACGTAGACGTCTTCCTCATGGACGAGGTGCATCTTTCACCACCTCCCCACAATCACTCTTCGCGCTTTCTGTTCCTACTTGAAAATCTCATCATCTCCATCTCCATCTCACCGCGGCAGGAGAACTTTCGTTTGTACGCAACCGATTCGTGGGCCAGCTCGGCCTGGCGTGTGATTGACGAAGGGTCGAAGCAGGGCACGCGGCGCGCTTCGGCCAGCCTCCGCGTAGGGGCCGGCCGGTGGTTCCTCGTGGTCGATAACCGAGCCGACGACTACGACGTGCTGCCCTCGGGTCCTTCATCGTCGGGCCCCGCCCTCCTGCAGCTGGAGTTCAACACCTCGTCGGCCACCATTCGCGTTCCGCCCCCCAAGCCGCAGCAGGCCGGCGCCGAGGCGGCGACGAACAAGAACAACAACAGCAGCGGGAAGAAGGTGGTAAGCAGCAACCACAACATCAACGTCGTGGTCCGCTCCGCGCCCGTCCTGCGTTGGTCGCTCCTCCTCTTCTTCGCGGCTCTGCCCGGCTGGCCGCTGTGGCGCCACTACAGCACCATGGTCGAGTACGCCGGCGGCAGCGGTCCCGCRGGCGGCCTCTGGGCCTGGCTCCCCTTCTTCGCCTGCGCTGGCGCAGCTGTACGCCATCCTCSCCCTCCCTTTCTTCCCTCGCCGACCAAYGCGACTTCCTACYTGTGACCAACGCGTCCGGCCTGTCTGTGGTTTCTCTCTGTGTGTCTCTTTCCCCATKGACAGGCCGCACTGCCCATCGCGACGTTGGAGCACTCGTTGCACAACATGCTGCAGATCCCGCTYCTTCGTCAGTTTCCTCCGCTGCTGACRCTGCTCGACGCTTTGTTCGCTGGTACCGCCCTCGCCCTTTGTCWMRGCCTGCCTGTCTTCAACCTGGCCTCACTCCTCCCCCGCCCCCTTTCTTTTCTTCTCTCTTCAGTGGCGCTGCCCGAGGAGGCGGTGAAGTGGGTGGTCGCCATCCTCACGCTGCCCGTGGTCACCTCCGGCAAGCGAGGGCGGGGCGCGTATCTGCTCCACGGCGCCACGGTCGCGATCGCCTTCGCCCTAGTCGGTACGCCCGGCTGCTGATCCATCCACCAATCAACCACTTGGTCTTGTCTGATGATCCGCCGCAGAGAATCTGTACTACGGCTTCGGCTTCGATGTGCCGTCATCGTCTTCGCCCTTTGATACCCTGTTCATTCGCGGCCTCACGTCGATACCTTCCCACGTCGTCGGCGGTACGTTCACGCTACCCTCCCCCCCCCGGTGCCTTCAAGCTCAACGCTCACCTCTTCGCTTTCGCTTTCGCTATTCGTTTTCTTTTGTCGGCTGGGTGATGACCACACACCACAGGCGTGATCATGGGCTGCCTCCTCTATCGGGCCAGCACCTGGTGGGGCTTTATCAAGGCCCTCCTCGTGCCCATGTTCCTGCACACCATCTACGACTACCCCATATTGCTGGCCCACCAGGGCCTGTTCGACAAGGACATCCTCTACATCTACCTGATGCTCCTCCTCTACCTGGAGGACAGCATCGCCCACCACCTCGTACTCGACTCGCAGGGAGACGACTGAGGCCTCAGACGAGCGCAGCTGACAACAAAACAACAACAACACGCGAGGGTACGCCCCCATCCACGCCGTGCGTTGGTGGGTTGCTTCGGGCGGGTTTGGGCTGACGACAGATTGGATCCAGACAACTGCCAGTGATGGAGTGGGTGAATGTACCATGACGATGAGTACCACGGCAGCACCCACCGGTGGCAGTCAATGCCTGCGTGGATCGGCTTGAGCTGCGTCGACGAGCGAGCGGGCCAAGAACACTACTCACTGTCCGGCCCGACCGGCCTGGCTGGCCGTCAACAGCAGCGTGTGAAGCCAACGGGCCTTGGGCCTGGGTAAGTGAAGGCCAAGCCACTGTATTTCATTATCTGAAGAGGGACAAGCTGCTGGAACAGCTGTTGTACAATAGCAAGGTGAGATAGGTGGTCCACCTTTTCTCAATATCAACAAGAAAATTCCTTGTATGCCTATATGGGTGTTGGTCTGCACGAAGGCTGCAGGGCTATCCTGCATTCAGCCTCTCTCTGCAACGCCACTCATCTATCTACTAGTCCACCAACGCAACGGTCGGCCTTTTGTAAAAACTCCTACTGGCGGAAGTCACCTGGAAAGAACATGAGAAGCACGGGATCCCACGCAGCCAACAGTCTTCTGAGGTTCCAAGGTGCCTCTGATGAATTGGCTCCATATCGTTCCAGATCGCTATTGGTTGGAGCGCAAGGTCAAGAAAAGTGGTGGACAGCAACAGGGAAATAGGGAATTTTGTAGCTTCCCACTTTCACGGTATTTTACCTCCGGAGCCGGCGGTGTGTTGTGTTCTCTCGCCGGTGGGCGATGCACGTCGAAAAGCGAAAACGACAGAACTTCCACCTGGTGGGCGAGTCTTGGTGCCCAACACAGCTCCGGCGTTTGCATTTTCGTTCTTCTTTTGCGCCCACGCCCGTTCTTCTCCGGCCACAGTTGCGGACTCCAAGTACTACCACCCGGGCCCGGTGGTCACTTCTTCTTCTTCTTCTTTTCCCCTCCGTCCTCTTTTTCGTGAGTGCCAAGCGAGAGGTCTCCGGTCACCAGTGAGCACTTCCAACCATGTCGTCTTCTCCGCCGCTGTTCGAACGACCGCATCCACAGACCACTACAGACCACCATCATCTCCCTCACCTCGCCCAACAACCACCACCAGCATCATCTCCTGCGCCGTCACCTACAACCAAACTTCTTCTGCTCCAGGTTCTCACCAGTACCCACGCGGAGTGGTGTCGCTTTCGCTCTTTGATCCTCCGCGCTTTCGTGTTCCCTCAGTTTCATCTTTGGGCCCCAGAGTTACTCACTCACTCGACTTGCCTGTCTCTCAGCTGTCGCTGGTGTGCGAGAACGCGGCCCAGACCAGTCGGCGCGCCAGTGAAGCCGGCGGACATCTTCGACCGGAGGATGTCGCGTCGCTCCGGGACAGCCTGACCGCCGCCGGCTTCTTCTTCGGCCAACTCCAGGCCGCCAGCCCGGTCCCCACATCCACCTCGTCGGCTTCTGCATCAAGTTTCGGCTCTGGAAGCCACCGGTCGGTGTCGCCAGCCCCGTCCGCTCACGCCACCGCGTTCTGTCCGTCGATGTCGACTTCGACCGCCTTCTCGCCCTCGTCGGCTTCTTCCTCTTTTACCCAACCCCATGTGCTCGCGCCGGGCTCGCTCTCCTCACTGCCGCGGTACTCGGCCTCGTCGACGCTGGGCCTCTCCCTCTCCTGCCCGTCGCCCTCGTCGGCCTCGTCGCCCATGTCCTCGCCCCGG
>CACVKS010002336.1:0-10613 GCA_902749335.1 Acanthamoeba triangularis
GTACATGAGTGTCACCGGGGGTGGGCACGTAGGCGTCGAGCATGGCCCAGTTGAAGGAGCCGTCGCCGTTAATCCAGGACCCTGCCTCCTCCTCATGGTGCGTTTTCTTCGCTGCTGCCGTCTCGTCGGCCCCTGGGACGGTAGTGGTGATGCACGCTGCCGCCGGAGGGAGGAGGTGCTGACGCACGGGGGCCACCAGCAGCTGCTCCACGGGCGGCGAGAGCGACGACTTCATCCTTTGGTCTGTTCTTCAGATTTTGTTTTATTTTTTTGTTTTTCAGAGTTCGCTGAATTTGATACACGTCTGGGTTCTAGCACCATGCATTCTTGAAAATTTCTAAAAAGTTCAGGGATGCCTGCCTCTAAAATATGCGGTAATTTCCGTTTCTTTTTCCTTCTTCTTCCGCTGCGTGGTTGGCTAATTTCGAGGAACGTGCAGGCGCTGGGGCGTGACACCAGACCAAGAGAGGCCACAACAGCCACTACTCCAACTCAGCTCTCCACATACATCCAACACACAACAAACAAAATGGCGTCCGGCTTCCCTATTCTTCGTGACGTGGTGGCGTACCCCACTCTGGCCGTGGCCGCCTCGCTCGCCGTCTACCAGTGGCAGTGCGTGGCCGTCGGCCTGGCGCGCAAAAAGTACGGCGTGGCGGCCCCCAAGACCACCGGCAACGACGACTTCGAGCGTGTGTTCCGCACCCAGCAGAACACGCTCGAGGCCCTGGCCATCTTCGTGCCCTCGGTCTACACGTTCTCCTACTTCGTGCACCCGGTGGGCGCGGGCGTGCTGGGCGGCGTGTTTGCGGTGGGCCGACTGCTCTACGGCCTGGGCTACGTCAAGCAGGCCGAGAAGAGGAGCGCGGGCTTCGCCCTCTCCCTCATCGCCAACGCCGTTCTCCTAGGCGGCACCATCTATGGCGTCGGCCGCTACCTCCTCACCCGCCCCTACTAATTGCTCGCCCCTATTTAATTGGCGATCTCAAATAGATCATGGCCTGGCGAGGCCGTGCAGACTCTCATATTTCGCCTCACTCTTCACCCACCCATTTGCCTCGAAGCTCGCAATCAGCTGCATGCATTTCAGTACACGCGGTATGTGTGGGAAATTTTCCCTTTTCTTTGTGCAATTCCTTTGAGTCCAACGTTGCTACTCCGAAAGTCCAACAGTCCGGAATCGTGACAGCTCGTGTAGCCACGCGGAAAGCTCACATCTTGTGTGGAGCGCAAGACAACGGGCAGCGTGCAAGAGGCGCCCCATCTCGCAGCAACCGGCCACGCAATCTTTCTGTTCGCCCCTCTTTTTTTTCCAATTCTTCTCTTTCTTTCTTTTTTCGATTTCGGGCAAGAGATTCTGCGCGTAGAGACCCCCATTTCCGCGAGCGAAGCCGAATCAGCATCGAGTACTACATACATATATATAACAACAAGATGATGGAGCCGAACAAGAAAGAGGAGCCCATGTTCCCTGCGCGAACTCCCAAACAGAAGAAGCACCACGGGGCTGTCATCGGCGATCGACCTCTGCCGCCTCACATGCGAAAGGAGGCTGCAGCCACACACAAATCCAACTCCACCTCTTCTCTCTACGTGGACAGCACCATCACCTCTCCCGATATCGACCAGGTTCTCTACTGGTACGCTGCCCTCTTCACGTTTCTCTACACGGCATCAATTGAAATTGATGGCAAATTTATATGCACATTGTTGCAGCATGTCGACCGCTATGTACTACCACATACGGGCAGGCCACGAAGCTCCGCAGCTCAAGCTCATTGACATCTTTAGCGAAGAGATCTATCCCATCTACGTACGACTCTTCCGCTCTGATTTCATTAATTTATTCCTTTTTCATTAATTTAAAATCTGCGGAGTGCTGATTTTTTTGCCTTTCCGGTTCCGCAGCTCAAGGATCAGCGGGAGCCCAACGACACGCGAGCGGTGCCACGCCTGCGGGTCATCTTCAAGTTCATCGACACTATTTTCAAAGTGCAGAAGGTGCGTCGCGTTGTGGGCGCCAGTCATTCATTCGTTCATCAGAGCTATGACTGTTGGACGACATCAGTCTCACTCGCGTCTGCCGTCCTTGCTGCCACCACCACCCGACACCACGCCAGCTCCCCAGCGAATGCGCGATCCTGGCGCTGGCCTACACCGAGCGACTGATCGGCCTCTCGGGAATCACCCTCCACGCCTCCAACTGGCGCCGCGTCGTCCTCTCCACAATCATCCTCGCCTCCAAGGGTACACACACGCCACACTACACACCGTGGCTTGCACTCGCGCGTTGCTTTGAAGGTCGCTCACGACACACACCATCGCACACGCACACGCACACGCACACGCACGCGCGACAGTGTGGGAGGACCTGGCGGTGTGGAATGTGGACTTTGTGTCGATCTTCAAGAACCTGAACATCAAGGACCTGGGCTTCCTCGAGAAGCAGCTGCTGAAGCTCCTCGAGTACAACGTCTCAGTGCCCTCCTCCCTGTACGCTAAATACTACTTTGAGCTCCGCGAGCTCGCCGAGAAGGACTCCAAGCACTTCCCCCTCACGCCCCTCGACAAGGACCGAGCAGAGCAACTCGAAGTACGCCGTCGACGAGAACTGGGCGCAAAAGAAGAAGAGGCTGAGCGTGCCMATCCGTCACTCGACGGGCGAGATCGGACACCACAAGTCGCCCATCGTCGTGCTCAACCTCAACAAGGAAAAGAAGGACGACTGAGCCTCCTCCAGCCTGGCCGCACACACCTGTCTCCTCCTCATCGGTCTGAAGAGAAAACGGTCGGCTCGACTWGACTTCAACACAACGGATGCACCACCACCACCACGACGAGGGGGAACAGAAGAAACAGCGCGACGCCGTCCGCTACTCGCGTTCGTTCTTCTTTCTTTTTCCTTCGTTCTCTCTTTTGATCGCGCCGCGACTGTTCGTCCTCTTCCCCCCCAATGGCTCGATCAAAAAAGAAAACACTTCATCGTCGTCTCTTTATTGCAGGCCTGGTCAAGCTCGATGATGATCACGGTTATGATTAATATGAGCGCAAGGGGGCGGGCTTCACGGGGCGGAGGAGGTCGACGAAGAGGGAGAGGGGCGGGCCGCTGCTGCTGCTGCCTCGTCTTCCTCCTGCCGCCTCTTCTCCTCGATGAGGCGCACCACTTCGGTGTGGCCGCGGTCGGTGGCGACGATGAGAGCCGTGTCGCCGTTGTGGCGCACCTCGTGGATGTTGGCGTTCTTGGCCAGCAGCAAACGCACGATCTCCGTGTGCCCGTTGTCTGCGGCGCCCATCAGCGCCGTCCAGCCGTCGTTGGTGGTCGCGTTCACGTCCGCGCCGTGCGCCAGAAGCAGCGCCACGATCTTGGCGTGCCCTGTGTGTGGTGGGGAGTTGTCAGCTGGATGACACGACACACGACACTACACGGCACGCGCACACGCGGAACGACACTCGCAGGCACGCGGCTTCGTACCCTTGTCGGCGGCGCCCATGAGCGCAGTGACGCCCAGATTGGCGGTGGCGTTCACGTTGGCGTCCACCGTCAGGAGCAGCTGGACCACCGACTCACGGCCCTGCAACCACCACGCCCGCGAGGAGGCGAGTGTGAATGAATGGCCCGTGATTCCTTCCGCGGACAAGCACGAACGTACCTTGTAGGAGGCGGTCATGAGGGCGGTGAGGCCGTCGTTGGTGGCGGCGGTCACGTCGGCCTGCTTGGCCAGGAGGCTCGACACGATCTGGTGGTGGCCCTTGTTCGCCGCGATAATCAACGCCGTCCACCCCTGAAACACGACACACGACACAAGACGCACGTGCATCAGCTGCGGCCGAGTGTCGTGTGTGCGTCGTGTGCGTTGTGTGTGTCGTGTCGTGTCGTGTCGTGTCGTGTCGTGCGTGGCACGTACCTTGCTGGAGGCGATGTTGACCTGGGCGGAGTGGGCGAGGAGAAAGTCGACGATTCCCAGGTGTCCCTTCTCCGAGGCGAACATGAGGGCCGTGCACCCGCCAGTGGTCGTGGCGTTCACGTCGGCCCCATGCGCCACCAGGAATTCGACTTCTTCCGACTTTCCCTTGTTTGCTGCAATCATCAGAGCTGATGCCGCGCAACACGCAACACACACCCCACACCACGAAACCAGTGTCGCGTGTTAGCAAAGCGTGTCGTGTGTGTCGTGTGTCGTGTCGTGTGCGTGTCGTGTGTCGTGTGTCGTGTGTGTCGTGTGTGTCGATGAGTGGCGTACCTGTCCATCCCGCGGGAGTGGACGCGTTAACCTTGGCCTGGTTCAACACTAGAAACCTCACCACTTCGATGTGTCCGCCCTCTACGGCGGCCATCAATGGCGTTCTGCGCCCAAGGCCCGCACGTTAGTCTCGCGTCGTGTCGTTGGTCGTTGGTCGTTGGTCGTGTCGTGTCGTGTCGTGTCGTGTCGTGTCGTGTGTCGTTGGTCGTTGGTCGTGTCGAGGCGTACCTCTGGTACTGGTCCGAGATGAACAGGAGGTTGATGTTGAGGATGGAGGCGTACTTGGAGTACAGATCGACCACCTTGCGAATGTGTCCGTGCTTGCACGCCCACACAAACTGCTGCTGTCGATTCCTGCGTCGTGTGTCGTGTGTCGTGTCGCGCCGTGTGTTGTGTGTCGTGTGTCGTGTCGTGCGTTAACGAGTGCCCAACACTCTTGGGGGGGGACGGCAATGGCGTGTGTTGTGTGGAGTTGCACGAACCTGCGCTCCTCGTCGAGGATCTTGGCCTTGTACTCGTCCAGGAGTTTGTTGATCTTGGCCTGCGAGTCGCTCTCCATGCGCTGCACGTGTCGCATCAGGGCGATGCACTCGGCCTTCCACGGTCCCTCGCGCTGCCGCTCTCTCGTCCCTTGTTGGTGGTCGAACAAGTGAGAATAAAATAATAAAAATAAAATAAAGAAACGACTGACCAATGGAAAGGCAGAGAATTGGGAGAAAAAAGAAAAAAGAAAATAGATAGTTTTCGATTGGCTGAGGTTTAACATAATCCCGCGGTGAATTACGCTAAAAAGGATAGATATGTTTGGCACGCGCTCTATGCCGGTTCACATGAGTAAGAATTGACGAATCACCACGAACACAGCACGAGAACAACAAGAGATCGATCACCCTCGAACGCCGTGTGTTCTGTGTGTGAATGTTATATTCACCCTTAAAAAGAGCGACCACACCCAGCCAACCGTCAACAACATTACCCGAAATGTTGTGCGGTTGGCYGATCGCGGTGTTGCCGGAGGCGCGGATTGGGTGCCACGTACAACAAAAAACAATACATAACACATAACTAATTTTCTGATAAGATAGAACTAAATAGATAAAATATACATATCTAATAAGATACTATCTTAACTAGGGGTGGGGGTGGGGTACCRCCAAAGTGTCGGGTGTAGAGGGCGCGCCAGAGGGAGTCGTCGGTGGTGAGCTGGTGCCAATTGCGGCACACGAGCGGCAGCGACTCGAGCACCTGGTCCAGGGGCACGAAGGCGAAGATGTGCAGCTGGACCTCCTCCGGCAGCATCCCGAACTCGAGCCGCCCGCCGTTGTTGTGGTGGTGCCGCAGCGCCTCGTACGACGCGCCCTGCTGCCGCTGCCTGGGCTGTTGGTGGTGCCGCGCCGCCGACTCGCTCGTCCGCGGTCGCTTCTTCTTTCGCTGCTGGAGCTCGCTCGATGACGAGGACGACGAAGGTGATGAAGATGACGACGAGGAGGTTGGTGGTGGTGGTGATGTCGACGGGTTTTCGCTCGAGGGGCTCTTCCGCTTCCTTCGGGCGAAGCTGGTGCGCGAGCCGGGCACCATCAGGCCGTCCTTGAGCTGCACGGCCGCCCCCGGGCCGCCGGTCCGGGAGCGCTTCGCGACCACGCCGTCCACCAGCGTCGGGGAGGGCGGCGCCGACGAGGACGACGATGACGAAGAAGAAGATGCCGACGTTGTTGATGTCGATGTTGATGTGGTCCGCGAAGATGTCGATCGGGCGGTGGTGGGCGCCATGTCGATCTCGGCCTTCCTCTTATGATGGTGGTGCTGGCGTCGTGGCCGACGGTCGGGCGACGACGAGGGCGACGGTGGCGATGAAGACGACGACGAGGATGACGACGAGTGGGCGCTGAACGAGGACGAGGGCGTGCTCGGCGGCGCGGATGAGGGCGACGAGGACGAGGTCGACGGCGAGTGGGAGTTGGGCGAGGGCGTGAGCGAAGCCGGCGAGGGCGAAGACGACGATGACGAGTAGGAGGAGAAGGAGGAGAAGGGCGGCGAGGCGGGTGGTGCGGTCGTGGTCGTGGTCGTGGTCGTGGCGGCGAGCTCGGCAGGCAGAGGCGGACCCTCCTGCATCGCCGCCGCCGCCCTCTCCACGGGAGTGGTTGTTGATCGCACTGCTCGCAGTGTTGGCGCAGTCGCTGACAGCAGTCGCTGCGCTCTAGGCGTAGATGCCTTGGGCGTTGTTGATGTCGAAGTTGTAGATGGCGACGAGGAGGATGTTGATGTTGTTGATGCTCGAGGGCAAGCCACCGGTGTTGGCCTGCCGCTTTCGCTATCGCTTTCGTTCTCGCTTTCGCCTTGGCTCTGCTTCTCTTTCGGTCGCTCTCCGCTCTCTCGAGCGAGTTGGGTGGTGGTCGTGGGGAAGAAGGGCCGGAGCTCCTCCTCCAGCAGCAGCGGCCCGGCGTTTCCTCGGCCTGGTGCTGCTCGAGCTGCGGCTAGCGCGGGTCGTGGTGCTGGGCTGCTGCCAACCTGCGGTGTAGTGCGGAGAAAAGAGCGGGCGGTTGGGTGAGGCAGGTGAGCTGGCGTGCGGTGCTGATGAGAACAGAAAAGGGTTTTTGGTCGGTGGCCACGCAAGCCACCGCACATGCGAGCAGCACGGGCGAGCTCACCGGCTCACCCAAACTTTTTTGTGTTTTGTTCTTTTTCTCCTCCTCTCCGGAGCGGTGCGTGTGGCCCGCGGGGCGTCAGATGGCGGGGAGGTGAACACAGAAATGAACCAAACAAGGGGAGAGAAGACGAATCGTGGAGAGATGACGCAGGGCGCGAGCTGCAACGTTTGACACCACATGCACGTGAGTGCGCACCTCGCCACACAACAGCCGCACACACGCTCTCTTCTGCAGAGCAGCTCCAAGACGAGAAAGCCAGGCGCCAGGTGCGCAAGTGTCCCCGCCTCCCTCGCTTTTCTGTTGGTATCTGGCCTGGCGAGCTGGTTGGTAGGTAATTTAATGCCCACCTATTGGAAAATCAGACGGGGATATAACCTTTGATTTCCGTTGGTCGGTGCGAAATTCGATGGGTTGGTAAAAGCGGGAAGCGGGAAAACGAACTGAGAAAAAGGCTTGGGGTGACGGGACGCTGACAGCGCACAGCCCCATGGAACTCCGACCGTGCTCGAGCTGCGCCTGAGATGCGCGCGTGCCCGTCATGGGCGCACGTTGGGCGGTCATGTGCGCCACCCTACCCAACAGGGGCAGGCTGCCGTTGCAACGTGCAGAACGTGGCGTGGAGGCAACAAACACGTTCCCCCGCATGTGGCCGAGGCCGGCCACCAAGCACCAGAAGAACCGTCGGATACGCCACACGCATCCGGCGTGTAGTGTGCGGCAAGATCCAGACACACTTGCCCTGGTTGTCAAACTTTCTTGGTGGCGCCAGCGAAAGTGAAATTTGACCATTTCTACACCAATTCGATATCCAAGGTTGGTGTTGGCTGCACGGGTTGATGCAGCGCGACAAAAGAGTGGCGAAGTGAAGTAGCGAGCGTGAACAAACGCCAGTGGACACATGCGCCTCCAACAAAGCAGCTCGCCTAGGCCACAACGACCAAAAGGGAAGAAAAAGAAGTGCTTTGGGCTTTCTGAGCACTGGACCGCGACAAGACAACAACAAAAGAACAGGTAGGCAGACGTAAACGAGGAAACCACACCACAACGTGACGAACAGGAAACGGCAAAGAAAAATAGAGTGAAGAGAGGAGAAGAGAGAAGAAGAGGCAACGTCAACGTTGAGGTCGTACCGTGCTGGTGCTGCTGGTGCTGGTGCTGGTGGGCGATGTGACAAAGGCGCCGAGGCGGAGAAGCTGGGCGAGGGACGCGGGCAGAGGTGGTGGGGCCAGGCCGTCCACGATCCTGAAGGCAGCGTCGCAGCTGAAGCCCTGGCCTGCTCCGTCCGCGCTGCAGTTGCGGGTCCGTGCGAAGGTGGCACCGCTGGGCCGGGGCGGTGGCGATGCCGGACGCCCCGTGCCGCCGACACGTGCAGACGCGACGTTGTGGCAGTCGTTGGTCTCCTTCTCGATCATGCCGCTGTTCGTCCCTGTCGCGATGTTGGGATGCTCCTCTTCGTTCATGGCCTCTTTCTTGTGTTGTCGCTGCTGGCTTGTTCCCGCTTCTTTTCTCTCTGCGTGTGTGTTTCTGTTGACGTCTGTGAGGGTTGAAGGTGAAGACAAATGGACAGCGCCTGCGGGTCAGCTTTCCCTCCTCGGCGCTGTTGGGCGTCGTCTGCCTTGGCCAAGCGGGACGCAGCTGGGCAGAGGATCGCGACGAACCCCCCACGGGGGTTGTGTTGGCGTGTGCCCGCTGAGGGTTCCTTGCCTTCTGCTCGCCCGCGTAGACGAAGAGTTGGCAGCCTTTCCTTATTCCAACCCACGTTACCTGCGGTTCGTCGGTCTCCTTCGCCAGCCTCTCCGGCGGTTTTCGCTACGACGTTCTAAGGCGAGTGACGATTGGTCGATCCTACTTGCCGTCATCTTACCTCGAAATTTCGACGCCAATGAGCAGATCTACCCGGCAAACATTCACCTTCCGCAAGGAATGGGTTAACCACATTCCTTATGACCCGGCCACACCAGCCATCGCTAGGGCACCCTCCTCTTCGCTCGGTTCGCGCTGAGTCTCTGTCGTTCTTCGGCGGCAGCCACAAAGAGGTCACCACCGTCCAAGTGGGCTGGTGGCACCCCAACTTGGCCGGCGACCCCGGAGGCGCCGTACGACGGGAGAGAAATGCAATGTGGCCAGACGAGAGATGGTGATGTGACAGCGTGTAGGGCACAAAGGCTTCCGTTCCGGACGGCGTGGCGCCTGTGCCGGGCCGAACGTGGGGGTACTTTCATCCGGTTGGGTGCTTCAATAACCAATTATAAGCTTTCGTCGAAACGACATTCCTTTTCGCTGTGTCGGCCTGCACAACTGGTTCTCTTCTATGTGGTAACAGTGGTGTCCGTGAGCCGGTGGCCCGCTTTATGTGACCGACGAAGAACAAGAAGAAGAAGAAGTAGAGGGCGAGCCCACACACCCGAGACGTGTAGCCGGAGCCGTGCTTCTTACCTCCTCCTCTTCCTCCTGCTCTTGGCGTCCGAGTCCGAGCTGCTGTCGCTGTCCGACGATGAGTCCGACGACGACGAAGAAGAAGAGTCCGACGAGTCCGAGCTGCTGTCGCTGTCCGAGTCCGACGAATCCGAATCAGACGACGAGTCCGAGTCGGAATCGGAATCCGACGAGTCAGAGTCCGAGTCGGACGAGTCGGCGGCCGAGGCGGCGGCGGCGGCGGAGGCCTGCATCTCCATGATGCGCTTGGGCGCGGTGCGGAGGTGCTCGCGGAGCTCGTCGGTGAGGCCGCCGAGACCGATCGAGGTGAAGAAGTTGATGGCGAAGCGGGTGTCCTTGGGGTGGTCCTTGGGGAAGAGGCCGCTGTAGTGGGCCTCCATCGTCGGGTCCTTGAGGCGCGCGTTGAGCTTGGGCAGGCCCAGGTACTCGGAGATCTCCTGGAACAGGATCTTGATGAAGATACGCGACGACGACGTGGTCTCCTCCTCGTTGAGGTGGATGTAGGAGAGCACGCTCCACGGGAGGCCGTCCGAGTGGAGGAGGTGGGCGAAGAACTTGGCCACGTTGCGGAGCTTGACTCGAGGATCATGCGGCACACCTCGATCTCCTGGTTGGGCTTGAACTGGATCTTGAGCATCTTGTGSGCGCACTCCTCAAAGTCGAGCGAGGACATGATGGTCAGGTAGATCGTGCGCCGCAGGTTCACCAGGTCGGTGTCGGTCTCGTCGGTGATCGTGAGCGGACCGGCCTCGAGGCTGGCCTCGGCCTGGCGCGCCTTCTCCTCCTCGTCCTCCTCYTCGTCSTCGCCGGCGCCGGCGCCGCCSYCGYCGYCCTCGTCGGACTCGTCGTCGCCGAGGATGGCCTTGCGGATCTCGTCGTACTTTTGCTCGTTGGTCTCGTAGGCCGGGTCGGGCTTGAAGTAGTCGGTCTCCTCCTCGATCTTGAGCTCCTCCTCGTCGAGGTTGAGGTCGTGCGTGATCTGGTCCTCCTCCTCGACCAGGTCGAGCTCGGGCACCTTGGCCGGGAACTCGGCGAAGCCGCGCTTGCGGATGGCGAACAGGTTCTCGATCATGTACTGCACGCGCTTGTCGATCTCGCCCTCGTGCAGGATGCCGCGGAAGCGCTCGAACACGTTGTTGAAGGCGTCGGCCGACAGCTCGCCCAGCTCCTGGCCGCACTCCTTGATGAAGCCGACGGCCACCTCGACCGAGTCGTCGGTGGGGTTCTCCAGCAGGAGGGCCAGGATCTGCAGCGCCACGATCTCGCCCGCCACCTGCTGATTGACGAG
>CACVKS010002342.1:0-17349 GCA_902749335.1 Acanthamoeba triangularis
GGGAGGGAGAGCTTCACGCTTAGATCGTTTGGGTTCGAAAGGCAGGGGGGAGGATACCACCGCATACCTTCTATGTCCCTGTGCCTGGACGGCGTTGTCTTTTTGCCGCTGCTGGCGATGGGTATCGACGAGCCCGACATGAACAGCGAGCTCGTGGGCGCGGCGCGCGGCTGGCTCTCGAATGGCGACGAGGTCGGAAGCGGCAGCACCTTGTCCACCACCACGGCCGGCTCTGTCGAGAGCGTGGCCACCGAGAAGGCCGGCTCGCTGCTCGAGCGAGGCGACATCATCGCCTGCTGCGCCTTGCTGCCGCCGCTGTTGCTGCTGGTGGTGCTGTCTTTGTCCTTCGCCTTGGTGTCCCTGTTTTCCTTCTTCGCCTTGCGCTTGCCCTTGCCCTGGTCCTTGTCCTTGTTGGCTTCCTTGTTGGAGTCCTTGTTAGAGTCCTTGTTGCTGTCGGTGCTGTCCTTGTCGCTGTCCGTGGCCACGTCGCTGCGGGAGTCGTCCTTCTCGCTGTCGGTGTCGCGCATGATGCCCGACCCCGTGCCGTTGCGCTGGCACTCGATCCAGTACAGCACGCGCTTTCGGTGCCCGGTCTTGGCAATGCCCAGCTGCCGCATCTCATCGTCCGTGATCAGCTTCACCGTCTCGAGGTCGTCAAACCCGTCCTTAAAACGCGCACCGGAAATTAGCATTCAACAAGCACACGACAAGCACGACACGCGACACACATAAGAGGAAGTAGTACCGCAAGGAGGAGTTGAGCGTATTCGGTAGGGAGTCGGATGGCGAGGAGCCACTTGGTGATCTCCTTCTCGCCATCCCTCTCCTTTTCGCCCCGGGCGCTGCGGTGCGATCTCGGCCCCCGCGAGTCCTTCTCCTTCGTGCTACTGTCCTTCTCCCGCACGATCTGGCTGCCGGACTTGCCGTTGCTGCTGCTGCTGCTCGACGACGACGACGATGATGACGGCTCGCGCTCCTTGCGCCTCTCGCCGCGGTCGCGCTCGGTCGTCCGTCGGCGATCGTCGTTGTCGTCGTCGGTCATCGCACCTCCGCCCTTGGACGTCTGTACGATGAGGAGGCTGCTCCGGCGCTTGTCCGGGTTGCGCTGACGAATGATGCTGCCGCTGCTGCCACCCCTCGATGCCGGCGAGCTGTCCCTGCTGCTGCCGTCCTTCTCCTTCTCCTTGTCTCTGCTGCTGCTACTGCTACTGCTACTGGTGGTCCCATTCTCCCGCGGCCTTCGTGAGCTGCGCTTCTCGTCGGTGGCCGTGTCGCTCTCCTCGTCGGTGCCCGTGGTGAGGCCCTCCTCGTCGAGCGCGGCCGACCCGCTCCTCCTGCGCATGGAGGTGGAGGACCGGCGCACGGTCGGCACGTAGGGCGACGCGGGCGCGGTCCCGGAATTCACGCGCTCGCGCGTGTTGGTCTGGGGCGAAGATGTGACCGCGAGGATCGACGTAGATGCGCCAACGGGGAGGGAGAATCGCGGATTGGGGGCGAAGGCATTGACGTTGGGAGGGGTGCGGCCAAAGATTTCGGCGCACTCTTCATCTTCGAGCACTTCGAGGGGGCTTCGCCGATGGGTGTGGGGGCCTGGGCGGTAGCGCTCGAAGAAGGCCGTGGCCGGCGAATCGATGGACGGCGAGAGCAGATCGGATGCAGATCGCGTACGCACCAGCAATCGGTCTTTGGGTGTGGCCGGCGAGCCGTTCGTGCCGATTTTACTTCGATAGGCGATCGTAGCTCTCGATGAAGGTGAAAATCGCGAGGGCGATGAAGACGTAGCGCCACCAATCCTCCTCTCACGGATGACATCAGCTGTCGTAGGGAGGACGAAGAGAGCGGCAGAAGGAGAGATGAGATCGGGATTGTTGGAGTCCAGAGTAGCAGGACCTGGAGGGCGCATTATCGATGAATCGGTGGATACCGCCATGAGGTCCGTGATGACCTCATCAGCCGTGCTGCCGTTGGGGATCGCCACAACGCGAGCATCCTCGCCACCAGAGCTGCGCTGCTGCTGAAGTTGGGGTTTGTCGAGAACGCTGCCCTGCGGCACTTCCTTCGATCTGCGGCTTTCCTTCGAATTCGCCACATCGCTTTCATCTCTGCCCTTCCTTGCGCTGTTGGCGAGCGCCGCTGCCGTTGACGACGATGGCGAGGGGTGGGAAGAGGAGGAGGTCGGTGTGGTGTTGCCTTCATCTTTCGAACGCTGCTGCCGTCGTGAGCCGATGTTCCTCTCCTTCTCCTCCCTCTCGCGTCGGTCGCGCTCCTCGCGCTCCTTCTTCTCCTTCTCCTCCTTGAACTTGCGATCGCGCTCCTCCTTGGCCTTCGCCTTCCTCTCCTCGCGCTCCTCTCGCTCCGCCTTCTCCTTTTCCTCCCGCTCCTTCCGCTCGCGCTCCTCCTTCTCCCTCTTCTCCCGCCGCTCGCGCGCCTCCTTGTCCCGCCTCTCCTTCCGCTCGCGCTCCTCCTTCTCCTTCTTCTCGCGCTCCTCGCGCTCACGTCGCTCCCTCTTCTCTCGCTCTTCCCTGTCCCGCTCTCGCCGCTGTTTGTCATCAGCGGAAGAAGTGGCATCGCCACCGCCGCTGTTGTTGCCAACAACAGCCGGGAGGTTGCCGGAGCTGTTGCTGCTGCTGCTGTTGTTGTTGTGGTTTTGGCTGTGGATGGTCGGGATCGCGTTGCCGCTTTGGGTGTGGCTCGTGGCGTTCACGGACCGCACGGGCGCGGGCGAGCCCGGGGCGATGGCGCTGCCCGGTTGTCGGCCCGGCTGGTTGAGTCGGCTGCTTGTGTCCTGTGTGCAGTCGTGGTCTCACCGTCAGTACGATGAAGAACGTTGGTCTGGCACCGCACGCGCACGCGCACAGGCACTTGACATAGAGGCGCACAAGAGAGTGCGGGCGAGGTGGTACGGTTTTGGAGGTGGTGCGGATGAGCTGGTTGCCGGTGGGCCGGGGCTGCGCGGCCTTCTCCAGCGCCACTATCCATTCGGTGAGGAGGCGCTCGCCCTTGGCCAAGATGAAGTACTCTTTCTCGGCCGTCGAGACTTGGATGCAGCCCACCTTCCTGCCCTCCTCCAGCTCGGTGCGCTTGAGCTTGGCGCCTTCGAGGTTGATCATCCCCAACGGCTCATTTGCAGACTTTATATATTGATGATGAGATTGGCATGTTGAGATTGTGGGGGGGGGGTAGTAGAAGAGCTTGTTGAGGTCGTACCTGTTCGTTCTTCTGGTAGGAGATGACGCCGGGGCGCAGCACCCACCACCACTCGCGCCACTCACCCGACTTCTTACTCTTGCGAGAGAGCCAGCCGGTCTTTAGGATCTCCCCAAACATCAGCTTGCGCTGTGTCACGAGAGCCTGTTGGCTGGGCCTGGGGGCGTCCTTCTTCTCGCCATCCTCCTTTTCCTGTTCGTTAGCCAGACCACCAGTCAGCACATGATCACCAGAGATCTTGTCCAGGGATGAGCTCACCATCATCAGTGCTCCTTCAGCCTTGACCTTCAACGCTTTCCACTACACCCACAATAGCACAAGCGTAAACACTTTTCGTTGATGCCTCTCCGTCTTCCCTCCAAGTCCAAGGTTCGGAAGGGGGGAGAACGACACGAAAAGCCGAACATGGACCTTTCCATAACCGGACACCTGGTCTCGCAGTCGCAACGGCCGCACCGTAACGGCTCCGACCCTCAAACGTGAACTGGCCGTAACGAGTACCACTCTTCCTAATTTAAGGAATTACCAGATTTAGCATAAAAGAAATTGGAAGAAATTAAATTTCTCTCCTAAAAGAAACGCGGATCAGAAACGCGCGATATTTTGGCTGTTTTTCGCGGAGAATACAGCGGGCGTGGCCAAGGGCAGAGCCTCGCCCTCACCTCGCCACCACAACAGAACACAACCACAACAATACGAGATGGAAGGGAATACGTCGTTGAAGAGGAAGGAGGGACATGAAGCCGATGAGGCCAAGGCACAGGGCAGCGCGCCAACCGCAGGTCCTGCCTCCGCGGCCTCGGCCCAGCCCAAGCTCAAGAAGGCCAGAACCGAAGAAGAAGAAGGAGAAGAGAACTCGGAACGCAACGAAGCAACTGAACAGGTATCGCCTCGTCTGCTGGTTTTTATTGCTCTATTCTATCTTCTTAATAACAAGTCCTTTTTCGGTGCAAGGCGCTGGTGGGCGAGCTCAAGGACTCCCTCGCCAAAGGGACCGCACAGGACGTCATCTACTGGATGAAGGCACGTCTCTACACTTTTTTCCCTCCAGTTATTAGTATTATCTTTTTCTATTACTTTGATTTCCTATTCTATTTTCTAGTGTGGCTCAAGTGCGCTCTTTGCTCTGCAGGACGGGACCATAATCCAACTCCTCGCCACCGACTCCTTCTACGTCGCCCTGGCGGTACTTCCACCACTTCTGGCTGTGGTTTGGTTGGTGGTGTTGATGTTGAAGCTGAACCCGGCTCGGCTGCAGACGTTGGTCGACGCCAAGATCAGGGCGGCGCCCATCTACGACAAGGCCGAGGGGAAGTACGTCGGGTTCGTCGACATGCTGGACCTCACCGCCGCCATCGTCGAGCTGCTCGAGGTCAACGAGACCTTCAAGAACAAGGGGACCACCGACGCCAAGAAGACCAAGACGAAGCAGCAGGGGGAGGAAGGTGAAGAGGAGTCGGACGAGGTGAAGCGGAGGAAGCGCGACTACGCGGAGGACGAGGAGGACCCGTTCGCCGAACATCTGATGCTCGAGAGCCTCTCGGTCAAGGCCATCTCCGGTACCTCTTCCTCTGTGTCCTACACACTGTGTGGGCTTTATGTCCGACCAGGTGACGGTCGCTGGTTGGTGGCTGAACTAACCAATCATTATTTTTCTTTGTTTTTATATAAAAAACAGACTTTTCGCACACGGACCCGTTCATTTCGGTGCGCAGCGACGAGAGCCTCACCAGGGTGGCCGAGCTGCTGCGGACCCACCACCGCATCGGCGTCATCAACGAGAAGGGCACCTTCATTGGTACATAGCCCTCCCACACGACACGACACGACACACAACTCGACCAACGACACGACCAACGACACACGCAGGTTTGGTGACGCAGACCGGGTTCGTGGAGTACTTGAGCGAGGAGCACGCGCTGACGCTGGACAAGACCCGATTGACGGTGGGCGATCTGGGCCYGGCCCGGCACCACGTCTACACGGTGCCGGTCGAGGGCACCTCGGCGCTCGACGCGCTCAAGGAGATGCGCGACCGCAAGGTCACCGGCCTGGGCGTCGTCAACAAGAACGGCGTTCTGCTCGACGTCATCTCCGCCAGCGACCTCATGGTACACGCCACCGCACACACACGCGCGCGCGTGCGCCAAGCGTGTGAGCGCGACCGCACGACACGAACTCACCGCACACGATTGCGGGGGGGGGGCAGGTGTGGGCCGAGTGGGAGGCGTGCGGTCAGCCGATCCGGTTCCGGCACCTCTCGACGCTCAACTACCCGATCACCGAATTCCTCGCCCAGAGCCGAGCGCAGGCCCACCACAAGGTACCGTGTCTTGTGTGTCGCGTGTGTCGTGTTGTGTCGCACGACCTGACACGCACCACCGCACACGCGCGGCAGAAGGTGAATCGGAACGAGGGTCCGCTGGTGTGCACGCCCGAGACGGAGCTACAGGAGGCGATCGGCACGATGCTGGTGAACAACATCCACCGCCTGTTCGTCGTGGACGACGAGCGCAAGCCCGTCTCGGTCCTCACCTACGGCGACATCATCGCCCGCCTCACCGCCGCCTGATGCTGGCGACCGCCACCATCAACCATAAAGTGTGCGGAATGTGAAATATGTCGTGTGTCGTGCTGTGTGTGTCGTGGAAATTATGCCGCGGGGAGCCGGGAGGGAGAGGGGCAGCCGCCGGTGKYGGAGCGAATGGAGACSCCCTGGRCCTGCGCCGCGCATCGGTTGCCGTAGGTCCTGCCGTCGCACCCGCACACCGGTCGCAGGTCCATCGTGCAAAACTGGMGCCCACGGCCCTCCACGTCAGYCGCCGCGCGTGTGTGCGGTGCGTGCGGWGCGTGYGGGGCGCGTACCACAGGAGTGTCGACGCACACGCCGMGACCGCCGCACTCGCCGTCGCGGAACTGACAGTATTGGTTGGCCTCACCGCCACCGCCACCGCCGTCGGTGGTGGTGCAGTCGGAGTCGCGGYCGCACGAGCCCGCGCCCAGTCCGGGGTCCCGGCCGCASGCGCCCAGGGASTGCAGCGAGGCGCCGGCGGCCGWGGCCAGGCACGCGTTGTCGTAGGTCACGTTGTCGCAGCCGCACACCGGGTTCAAGAGACTCGTGCACGCCTGCATAGCGCGCAGCGAAGGCGCAGGCGAGGCGGAGGAAGTGGAAGAGGAAGCAGAGACGAAAAACGGCCCCGTCACTCCATGTTTCTACGCTCGTGCCACGTTGCATGTCGTGTGTGTGTCGTGTGTGTGTGGTGTGTCGTGTCGTGTGTGGTGTGTCGTGTCGTGTGTGTGTCGTGTGTGTCGTGTCGCAATGAGATCACGCACGACACGCGACACGAGACGCGACACACTCACGCACCTGGGGCATGCTGGCGCACTGACCAACGCCGCCGCACTGGCCGGGCGCGAAGTGGCAGTACTCGCCCACCGTCGCGCAATCGGAGCTATTCGTGCAGCTCGCCGCCGCCTGGCAGGGGCGCTCGGGGTGGCGGATTGATGCGCCGCTGGCCTGGGCGAAGCACAGGTTGTCGTAGGTGGTGTTGTCGCACCCGCACACCGGGTTCAGCTCCGCCGTACACACCTGTGACCGCGGCGAACAGTCAGCCCTGTGTGTCGTGTCGTGTCGTGTCGTGTCGTGTCGTGTGCGTGTGCGTGTGCGTGTGCGTGTGCGTGTGCGTGTCGTGTGCGTGTCGTGYGCGTGTCGTGTGCGTGTCGTGTCGTGTGCGTGTCGTGTGCGTGTCGTACGTTGGGCGCGTTGATGCACGAGCCAACGCCGCCGCACGTGCCGGGGTCGAAGTGACAGAACTGACCGAAGGCGCACTGGGTGTCGTTCATGCACGGCAGAATAGCTACGAGGCCGACAAAGTGGAGGTTATTAATATTGAAATGTTTAAGGTGGCGGCCGAGTCTTTGAGGGGTTTGCGGGGGTACCCTGGCACGCGCCCAGCGAGTCGATGGACACGCCGGCCGACGACGCGATGCACGGGTTGTCGTAGGTTTTGTTGTTACACCCGCACACCGGGTTCAGCTCTAGCGTACACGTCTGGTCGTGTGTCGTGTGCGTGTGTCGTGCGTGTGTCGTGCGCGTGTCGTGCGTGTGTCGTGCGTGTGTCGTGCGCGTGTCGTGTGGTGAGATGTGGGTAGTGGCCAGCGAATTTGCTTGATCGGGTGGTGTGTACCCTGGGGAGGTTGATGCAGGTGCCGACGCCGCCACACATGCCCGGGTCGTAGCGGCAGTACTGACCCATCCCGCACTGCGAATTGTTACGGCACGCAAACGCGTTCTCGACTGTGTCCATGTGTGTCGCCTCAGTCAACGACACGACCAGCGACACGCACACGACACGACACGACACGACCAACGACACGACACGACACGACACGACACGACACGACACGACACGACCCATCAACCTCACACCGGATACACGACACACACCGCACACGACACAAGACACACGACACGACACACGACACACCGCACACCGCACACACCGCACACAACACGACACACGGCGTACATCGGGTATCCGTGAGCACAGGCCCACGCCGCTGCACTGCTCTGCGGGGAAACGGCAATGGAACCCGGCTGCGCAATCCCTGTCGGCGCTGCACCTGCCCGTATCTGGATTGCGACCGCGCGTGTCGTGTGCGTGAGCCATGCGTCGCGTGTGTCGCGGGTGTCGCGTGTGTCGTGAGCCGTGGGTGTCGAGAACGCGGGGGGGGGGGCAAAGGTACCGTTGCAGGCGCTGAAGGCGAAGGTGGCCTGTCCGGCCGCAGCGGCCGAGCACGGGTTGCCGTAGGTCATGAAATCGCAGCCGCAGACCGGCCTGAACTCCAGCGTGCACACCTCCGGAATCCTTTCACACACTCCCTTGCCCTGTGTGTCGTGTGTGTCGTGTGTGTCGTGTGTGTGTCGCGCGTGTGCGGCCAGAGTCAACGCAAGTCAAAGCTTGTCAGACCGTGTCAAGCGCGGCTTCCGTGGACGAGGCGGAAGAGGCGTAGGACGAAGCAAAGAAGGGCTCCAGTGTTGGGTACCCCGCAGAGGAGGTTGGGGTAGGCGCAGAAGAGGCCGGCGCTCGGCTGGCACGGCTGGTCGCGCGAGCACACGGCCCCGCAGGTGCCCGGCAGGGGCGACGCTGTGGGGCTGGGCCGCGTGGTGGTGGTGGCCGCCGCAGGAGTGGCTGTAGCGGTGGCCTGGCCGGCGCACCCGCCCGGCGCCCCCAGGCAGCAGCCCACCACCACCATCGCGAGTAGCAGAAGTCGATGCATGGTCTTGGAGTCGTTTGGGTTGTGGTACAGTAGATGATGATGACGACAATGTTGTCGTTGAATTGGAGGTAACTGTTGGGGCTTGAGGAATTGTTGTTGGTTGGCGTGTACAATGATGAAGATGACGATGCTGAGGTTGTTGTTGTTGGTCGTGTGTACAATGATGATGGTGGGGCACTCTATTTATGCCTGAGCTATGGAGCGTGCGTTGATACTGGGCCAGTTTGAGTGTTGCCGGGACTGACCACAACCAGTAGGGATGTGGTGTGCAAGGCCCTGAAACTTCGGGACCATCACCACGCGCCCATTTAATTTTTTGAGTTGTGTGACAGGCACAGGAATAGGCCACAGAACACAGAGTGGACAAGCTTGACATGATCCTGGCTGATCCATTGTTGTGCCTATAAAATTATTATATGTATTATATATCCACAATATGCTATTCCTCTTTTGTTGTTTGTGTTAATGTTTTTTGTATTTTTGTGATAAATAAAGGAAGGGAACAGGGTTGGGATGGAAGAGGGAGAAGAAAAAGAAGTGGGGATAGAAGAAGAAGAGGAGAAGAGAGGAGGGAACCGGGCTGTAGGGGCAGGATCTAGAGGAACTTCTTGTTGGCATCGTCCTTGGCCTTCTTCCACATGATGAAGCCCACGCCGAAGCACACCTGACAGGCGAAGGAGGTCGTGATGATGAGAAGAAAGGGGGAAAAGCTGAGTAAGAAGAAGAGGCAGGTAGGCGGTACCTGGAAGAAGCAAAAATAGACCCACCACGCGACGGAGCCGCTCTTCTCCACGACGCTCTTGAGCTCCTCCTTGCCGCTCTTGAGCTCCTGGAGAGCGTTGTTCTGGTCTCGGTCGCCCCTCTGCATTGTTTTGACTCGTTCAGCAAGCGCGCGCAATACACACGACACATGGCCCTGAGCGACAAGGGAATGGGTACGGACCTCGACAAGAGTCTGGACGGAGGTCACGTGCTGCTGCAGTTCGCGGATGAGGCGGGCCACGTTGTTGTAGGTGTTGCCTTGCTCGGCCGAGACGTGGCCCTTGAGGTCGCCGACCAGCTTGCTCACGGTGGACAGCTCCTCCATCACAACGCGGCGGAATTCGTTCACCGAGTCCTGGAGCACTCGCACCTCGTGGAGGGTGCTCTTGATCTCTTGGGCCAGGTTGTTGTTGTCCGCGGGCTGGCGCATGTCGTTGACCTGCGACAGCACTTGGGAGAGGCTGTGGGCGAGGCTGTCCTGCTGGTTCCTCACGGCCTCCACCTTGAAGGTCAGCTGATCCAGCTTGCCGGTGAGCTTGTTGATGTCCTCCTGCGATCGCGGCTGCTGCTGCTGCTCGTAGTGCTGTTGCTGTTGCACGGGGCTGGCTTCCTGTTGGTTGCTCTGTTGTTCGGTGTGAGCAGGGGCCTCCTGTTGAGGTTCATGATGTTGTTGCTCCTGATATTGATGCTCTTCCTGATGTACCTGTTGCGGAAGATAAGGGTTAGGGGGATCCTTAGGAAGATAAGGGTTGGGCTTAACGGGCTCGGTCGACTGGACGCTCTCCACGTGCTCCGGCTCCGGCTCCGGCTCCGGCTCAGCTTCCTAGAGAGCACGCAGACGCACGTCAGCTCGGCTCGGCTAGAACGACACACGACAAGACGACGGCACACAAGACGCGACAACGTGACAACGGCTTGTAGGTGTGTACCTGCTGCCTAGGAGGGACAGGAGGACGACGGCGCCACGGGTCGAGGTTGTAGGTGATGAACGAGAAGACATCGTGGTTATCGGTCAGGTGGCCAGTGGCCGCACTCAAACCAAAGTAGTAGCCCTTGGGCAGCGACTCGTGATGAGTGATGCAGGGCGTCCAGTGGCCAGCTCCATCTAAATGAAGACACAGCACATGCATAACACAACAACAACAACAACAACACACAGCGTTGGTGATGCGAGAGCAGGAACGCTTTCGCGCAAAGAGATGCTTACCGTCGGTTTCCACCTGGATGACTCCGTCGCGATAGACCACGCGCACCTTGGTCCTCATCTCGCGGTTGAGATCCCTGCAGGTGGCCCTCTCGCCACGCCTGCCGTCGTCGAAGGGGTCGTAACGCTGCGTGCCATCGTTGATCCAGAGAGAGATCCTGGGCTCGTCGTTCTAGTGGCAGCAGAGGCACAGCAAGACGCAATCAGGCTTGAGTTCATCACAGGCCACACACACACAGCGCTCTGTGGTGCGTGTGCGGTGATGTGTGTACCTGGCCGTCGTTGTCGAAGGTGTCGAAGTAGACGGCCATGCCGCGGAACTCCTCCGCGCTGCCCATGCTGATGCCCTCCCTCTTGGGCTCGGCCACATACCAGAGAGCCATGCCGTCGGCGCCTCGGCTGCCGCCACCACCGATCTCAAAGTCCATTTGAACTTCCCACGCGTCCATGTCGGCCGCCTGTCGGGGAGCGTGGAGAAGGACCACAAAAACGAGATGGAGAAGGTGAATGCGCAGGCAGACTCGATTAAACACGCGGCAGATGAAATGACAGCATTAAGGGAGCAATTGGGAAAGCGAATGGAGCAAGAAGCGTACCACAGAGTTCCAGACCCAGCCCACACGGCTCTGGAGAGCGGGGGTCAGGCGAATCCTATCCTCAGACACGATGGCGCTACCACCGAACTCCCAGAAAGGCAGGGTGCCTCCCCTTCCTACAAGATTATACGTACAGTTAGAATTTGACACTGTCAAGCCATAATAATCGTTGCAATCGAGTAGCCACTCAGAAACTACTTCGAGACTACAAATGCGGTGGCAGTGGATGAAGATCGACGCACCGAGGTAGAAGGGGGCACGGAAAGAGTGCTTGAACTCATATCTCTGTGTCTGCGTCAAGGCCAGCGCAAACATAGAGAAGAAGAGGAAAATCAAGATCCGCAATGGCGCAGCGTGTCCCATCTCGGCGGTGGTAGATGAAGAGGAGAGCCAAGGAAATGGGAACAATCGATCTCAAGATCCCTCACCACGCCACGTCCAAGTGCCAACAGAAATCCGGGGCTACCCCTTGCGCCACCTCAGCAGTCAAGCATTCCTCACATTCTTTCTACCCAAACGAAATTTCGCACGTTCGCCCAAAGTGAAGAGAGGAGGAAGCTTGTGGTGCGGTGGAGTGGACGACGTTGAGAGTAGAAAGGGCGAGGGATAATTAATTAATTACAACTGGTCTAGCTGCGCTTGCTCGTTCATCGATTGCAGCCTGTCAGCGTAGATCTCGGCCAGCGCCTGCTGCACCAGCACCAGCGTTTCCTCTACTCGCACACAACACACACATCGCGCACACACGACACACGACACACGACACACGACACACGACACACGACACACACATTCAGTTAGCTAATGCCCCGCCCGAGGGGTTGTGAGCGCAGTCAAGACTGGACGTACCGGCCCAGGACAGCGTCTCTCGCAGGCCCTGAGCCGTGTGCTTGTTTTGCTTCTCCAGTTCCTGTAGGCGCTTGAGCTGCTCGGGCTTGGTCGAGTTGATCCCCGGCAGCGAGTCGATCAGCATGTCCACCTCTACACGGGTGCACCGCCACCAAGTTGCGTGAGTGCCCCGCACACAGTCTCTCTTACGCGTAACGGTGCAAGTAGTACCTTTCACGTTGTTGAGCAGAAGAGCTGCCATGTTGGCGGCTTCGCCCTCCATGACCTCCATGGTCGGGCCAGTGGGGACTGGCACGGCAGGCTCGGGCACGGGCATCGAGGGAAGGACGGGCAGGACCGGGCCCCCTTCTGCCACGGCAGCGTTGGCACCGTTGGCCACGCTTTTGGGGGCGGCCGCTGTTCGATTGAGATGTTTGAACTCATCGAAGGGCAAGGGCGGCGCATCTTGCTGCAGTACGCCGATGAATGTGTAGAATTTCTCGCCTAGCCCATCGATTTTGTCCTGCAGCTGTGTCACCCGATCGGTGACCGCCTCCACCGGCACTTGCGGTGGTGCCGGGGCACCTTGTTGGACAGCCCCCTCTGGTCGTGGCTCCATTCTGCTGTGGGTGTTTTTATATTTTTGATTTTCTTATTTTGATTTATGATCAATAATCATTTTCTTTGGCCTTGCGTGACACGTCACGCCTCGCGAGATTGATAATCTACAACCCACACAAGATGAAGAAGGTAACAGGGCCTGCGATCTACTGACGTCCTTACTGCAGGCCTGCCTCAGTAGTAACGTTCACATGTGGTGGTGCTCTGTGCACAGGCCGCGAGGTGGTTTTCGTTGCTGATTGTTGCCCTGAGCGCATGGGCTGCTCTTCTTTTCGACTACTATCCCCTTCATCTTAAGGGCAACGCCCAGCTCGCCCTCCAATTCGTATGTTCCCTCGGTTTCTGTCTTGCCATCTCCCCAGCACATTTACGTGTAAACGCGTGCAGGCCCCCTTCCTCGCGCTTGTCGCGTTTGGCGTGTACTCGCTTGTGCGAATTCTCTACAACCTCGCCATCTTCCCCGTCTGTCCCGAAGCGCTTACCGAGATGAGGAAGGAGATGAAGGAGGCCGAAGCCGATTTGAAGAAGAAGGGCTTCAAGTTCCCCAACAAGAAGACCGATTAAGTCAAGACAAGTGCCACCGCCCACATTCACGCCGATTCTGCCACTCACCACCCCGATGCCATTAGCTTTTCCATTTCGATACGCGAAATAAAACCAATCAATCCCAATATATTCAGAGTTTTTCTTTATATTTATTATTTATTACTTATTATTTATTCCACAGCATGGACACTGGAGCCACCACGACCTGCAGCCTCCAGAAGCTGCGCCAAGCATGCCTGACCATTCCCAAGGCAGAACTTCACCTCCACATCGAGGTTCCCCATCTCTCATCCCTCTGCCCATCGTCACCTGGTCCCCCCCCCCCGCGCCGACTCATCTGTGTGCTGTCTGTGCACTCCACAGGGCACGCTTGAGCCCGAGCTCATGTTCGCGCTGGCCAAGCGCAACGGGGTGGAGAGGAGGAGGACTTCTACGACCTGACGAGAGCCTACCTGACCAAGAGCAAGAAACAGGGCCTCGTCCATGCCGAGATCTTCGTCGACCCGCAGACTCACACCCTTCGCGGCGTCTCGTGCGCCACCGTCTTCAACGGTACCTCGATCACCTGCCCAGCGTGCACCGACACCGTGTGTCGTCGTGTGTCGTGTGTCGAGTGTCGTGTGTCGTGTTGTTTGTCGTGTGCCGATGATTCGACAACGCTCATTCACTGCAGGTATACGTCGCGCATTCGAGGAGGAGAAGGACGTGACGTGCTTCCTCATCGTCTGCTTCCTCCGCGATCGCAGCGCCGACGAGGCCGCTCAAGTACTCGATGATATCCTTCCTTATGTCAAGTACAGCGTACTCCACACCACACACAGCACGCACGCCCCGCATGCACGCGGTTCACCCTTTTGACGTGATCTCACAGGGAGGGACTCGTGCGGGGCGTGGGCCTGGACTCGGCCGAGGTGGGCAACCTGCCCAGCAAGTTCACCCGAGTCTTTGCGCGCGCTCGCGAGCTGGGCCTCCACCGGGTGGCCCACGCCGGTACGCCTCTTTCGCCCGACGAGGCCCGTGGAGGGCGGTGGCGGCGGAATGTCTGGCATGCACGGGCTCGGGCTGACCGTAGGGTGGGTGGTCGCCAGGCGAGGAGGGCTCGTCCGCGTATGTGTGGGAAGCACTGAGGGAGTTGGGCGCGGTACCGCTTGCTGCTCTCCTTCAACACGTGATACGCGATTCATTGACATGAAACACGACTCACGACACACGACACGTACGGCACATGGCACGCAGGAGCGCATCGATCACGGCGTGCGGTGCATGGAGGACCCTGCACTCGTGGCGCACCTGCGCACTCACCGGATCCCCTTGACCGTGTGCCCGTCGAGCAATGTGCGCCTGCGCGTCTTTCCCACGCTCGCCGAGTCCAACATCGGCGACATCATCAAGGCCGGCCTCACCGTACGCGTCATCAGCCCTGATTTGAGATACACACAACACGACACACACACACACACACACACACACACACACACACACACACACACACGAACACATGGCACTCACGGCACACACCTGATGCAGGTGACGCTGAACTCGGACGATCCGGCGTACTTTGGTGGGAGCTACGTGGGGGACAACTACGCGCAGGTGGCGGAGACGTTCGGCTTGTCCCTCGCCGACGTCGAGACCCTCGCCCGCAACTCGATCGAGGCCTCCTTCCTCACCGACGACGAGCGCCAGCGCCACCTCGCCCGCATCGACGCCTGGAAGCTGTCTCCCTCCTAAAACACAATAATAAGACAAAGCGTTAATATTATTTCTTTATTATTTTGAGGCTGGTTTTTATTTATTATTTATTATTCGATATTTCGGTGGCGGGTAAAAAGGGGGAATTGTGGGAAATTGGCAGACTTTCTCGTTCTCGGTTGCGAAGGCGACAAGGCGGGTTCGCTTCTACGCGATTCTTGATTCTCTCTGGCCCGGCCCCAGCCGTTGATCCTCGTTCGCCGTAGGGATTATATAGCTCTATAGGCTATAGATATATAATGGACGTAGCGACGAGGCGTGGCTGGCTGGCCTTGGTGGCGTTGGTGCTTGCCATCTTCGCATCGTCCCTCCCCCCGGCGCAAGGTTTGATATACCTCCAATTCCGTTCTTGATGATTCTTGGCCTGCGCAGCTACCCTCGCCCGAGAGATGAACAAAATCAATGGAATTTGGGATTCCGATTCTTCTTTTCCCAAATTTTTGTAATCTCTGGGCTCACCGCCCCCTCCCCGCGCCATTATTCCAGCCCTGGAGACATTCAAATGCCGCGTCCCGCGAGTACTCGTTACCACCGAGAGCGGCGGGAGCGGTCTGTCGGCGAGCGAGGTCGAGGTGCTCATCGGCAAGAACCCCAATTTCGTTGATCCCTCCTCCACCCACTGGACCTGCACCGACGGCATCTCCGGCGGCGAAGCCCTCTCCACCCCCGGTACCCCCCTCGAGGCCTCGCTCTTCTTCATCTTTCTCCATCTTTCTCCATCTTCTTGCTTGGAGCTGACCCTGCGTCATGTCGTCGGTCGTGTGCGTCGCGTCAGGTGGTGACTCGGGCGAGTTCTTGATGGGCCTCGCGCTGTACGCGGCCGAGATGAAGAAGTTCTACCCCGACTACGAACCCTCCAAACACGAGGTGCACGACATGTTCAAGGAGTTCCTCAGCAGCATCCCCGAGACCCGGTCCTTCTATATGCACATGGACGCGGTACACGACACACACGACACGAGTTCTGATTGCGTGTGGTGGATGTCGTGCGATCGCAGAACGTGTACAAGCTCCTGCAGGAGAAGTTGGTGCCGATTCTGGGCGCCAACCCCAACATCTACTACGTGCCCGAGGCCAAGCAGGAGCAGGTGCTGAAGTACCTGACCGACCCCGACTACGTCGGCTGCTCCCACCTGCACGCCATCATGATGTTCCCCGCCAAATACGGCGTACCGCTCCCCCCACACTTCTCGCACCCGCTCCACCGCACGCGCACACGCGCACCGCACACGCACACGCGCACCGCACACGCACACGGGCATACCACCGCACACGGATCCAGTGCTGACCGGCCGCGACCGCTTTAGATTCCGCGCGAGACGGTGACGTACTTCCTGTCGTCGTTCTACGAGTACCTGTGGAACCACGAGTCTAGCGACAAGCTCGTGCTGGCCATCACCGACGCCGTGCCCACCGATGGCTCCCGCAGCGAGATGGCCTACATCAAGCTGGGCGCCGAACAGGCTGCGCTCGATCTCGCCGACCAGGTACATAGTCGAGTCGTTGGTCGTGTGTCGTTGGTGGTGGTGGTGGTGGCTCACCAACTCCCTGCCCCGTCCGCCAGTGCAAGAACATGGCGCCCGTGGTCTCGGCCAAGACGGCCAAGGGCAGCGTGTTCCTGGCTCAGCCGCAGTTCGTTGGAGGTGTTCGGGATTCAATCGTTTTCTACTTCTCGCGCAAGCTCCAGTCGGTAAGCCCAACCCCCCCAATCTTCTTTTCCTTCGCTTTCTCTCTTTCTCTTCATTCTTTTTCGCTTTTGACTCACCCACCCACCCACCGCCGTATGTGTGTGCCCTGCGCTGCGCAGTTGATCGGCGAGCAGGACGTCAGCGAGGTCAACATCGTGGACCAGATGGCCGCACTCGCCGCGACCCATCTTCAGCTCTCCATCACGTACCTACACGCCTGCGCCTCTCTGTGTCGTGTGAGCGTTCTGTGCGTGTCGTGTGTGTCTGACTGTCGGGTATTCGATATACCAGCAACTTGGCCAAGGGCAAGCCCGTGTACAAGGTCACGATGCTGTTGGACAACACATCGAGTCTGCTGCGCCTGATTATCGCATCCGTCATCTCCATCCTCCTCTTCATCCTGCTCTTTTCCTCCATCACCTACATCAAATTCGTACGAGCTCTCCTCGCCCACCCCACCCGGCACTCAACCAGCGAAACTTACCTGTCGTTTTCTTTTTCTTCTTCTTCTTCTGCGTGCCAACAGCGTCAGCTCATTCACGAGGATGAAGATCACGAAGTGTAACCCACCCTCCATTTTCCCTTGCCTTCTTCTTCCACACCACCTTTGGCCTTCTCCACAGAGCCTTGTAAAAACACACAAACACTGACCACCACATCAACCTGGTGTTAGGCCAAATATATATTAACAATATCAAAACAACATGTTTTATTATGTTATGTTTATGGCTGGTCCTCAACTTCCAAGGCGTTGAGCTGCTTCTTCTTGCGGCGGAGCTGCCGCTTCTTCGTCTTCTTGGCGTTGACGAAGCGCATCATGGCGGCGAGGTCCTCCTTGAACCGTCGCAGCTCGGCGTCCATGGCC
>CACVKS010002357.1:0-10320 GCA_902749335.1 Acanthamoeba triangularis
CCTCGCCCCACACCCACGACGACAGCCACCCACCCATTCTCTCTCTCTCGAGCGTTCGCTTCTGCCACCCTTCGTTCTTTAGTTCGCTCTTTCTTTTTATTTCTTTTTTTATAAAACCAAAATCAAAATAAATTAACAATAATAATAAAATATTATAATAAAGTAATAAAACAGCGAGCTCTGTTTCAGTATTCTGCGGCGGAAAGAGCGAGAGAGAGAGATGGAGACTGCGGGCAAGTTTGTGGTGATCTACTCGAGCGAGCAGGAGCGCTTCGTGACCCCGCACGGCCTCTACCTGGGCGAGAAGGTGCCGGCTGTCGAGACGCCCGAGCGCACCAAGTCCCTCGTACAGAAGCTCGTTGAATCCGGTACCACCATGCACCACCACCACCACCATCCAGCGGTTGGCAGTGTCTCAGCCTGCATTACTCCACACTCGATCTCAAATCGGCAAAAATCACTCCATTCATCCATTTTAATCTTACTTTTAATTTTAATTGGCACAATCAAGATCAACATCAAGATCGATTCAATCTCAGGAATCTCTGCTGACATGGCTGATGTTGAATGGATGTTGATGATTGCACGCTTGGACGCACGACACAATAAAAGGGCAAGTGGAGGTCGTGGAGCCGCGTGCGTACCCGATCGAGCCCATCCTGGCCGTGCACGACGCAGACTACGTCAACTTCATCAGGACCGTCAACTCCACGCCCATCGACGACCCCGAGATCCCCGAGGGGTTCGTCGCCTCTCCTCCAGGTCCTGCAATACTTCCCAAGCCCTGACACTGTGTCGTCGCGTGTGTCGCGTGTGTGTCGCGTGTGTGTCGCGTGTGTGTCGTATCGTGCAGCAAACCGGCGCCGGTGGCCTACCCGTTCACCTTCCCGTACGCCCGACCGGGTCTGTCCAAGCACCGCTCGCGGTCGATCGTCGCACAGATGGGCCGCTACGTGTTCGATCTCTCCACCCCCATCAACTCTGACACCTACCCCGTACGTGTTCGCGTTCTGTGTGTCACGTGTGTCGCGTGTGTCGCGTGTCGTGTCGTTGACAAACGTGTGCTCTCTCGCAGGCAGCCTACAAGTCGGCGGAAGTGGCCCTTACTGGCGCTGACATGCTAGCCAACAGTACACACAACGACACGACCAACGACACGACACGACACGACACGACACGACACGACACGACACGACACGACACGGCACGGCACACAACGGCGCACAACGACAGCAACGCGCGGTGACGATAAGGTGGTGTTGTGTTGTCGTGTGTGTTCTATGAACACAAACAGAGGAGCACAAGCTGGTGTACGCGATGTGCCGGCCGCCAGGCCACCACGCCCAGCGGGACTTGGCCGGTGGCTTCTGTTTCTTCAACAACGCCGCCATCGCCGCCCAGTACCTTCTCGACCACCCCACCGCGCCCGGTAGTCTACCGCACACGCCATCGCACACGCGCGACCGCACACGCACACGCACACAACTGACGACGTCGACCGCGTGCAGCGAAAAAGGTGGCGATCTTGGACCTGGACTTCCACCACGGCAATGGCACGCAGGACATCTTCTACGAGACCGACGACGTGCTCTTCGTCTCGCTCCACCACACCCCGCACGGCGCCTACCCCTACTTCTCCGGCTTCGAAGACGAGATCGGGTACCGCACACACGCGACACACACGCGACACGTTTCCTCACGGGTGTTTGTGGTTAGGATGGGCAAGGGCGAGGGCTTCAACATCAACTACCCCCTCGAGGCCGGAACCGACGAGGACACCTACACCGCCGTCCTCAACAAGGTACTCATCGCGTGTCGTTGGTCGTGTCATGATCTGTGCGTGTCATGGTCTGTGCGTGTCGTGTCGTGTCGTGTGTCTCACGCATGATGGGGGGGGTGAAGGCGTGCGACGAGATCGCCAAGTACGGGGCGGACTACCTGGTGGTGTCGCTGGGCTTCGACACCTTCTGCGAGGACCTGATCTCCAACTTCAAGCTGACCGAGCCCTACTACGAGACCATGGCGGCCATCGTGTCGACCCGCCTGCCCGGCCTGCCGGCCCTCATCGTCGGCGAGGGCGGCTACAAGGTCGACAAGCTGGGCGTCCTCGCCCTCAACTTCCTCAAGGGCTGGAAGTCCTAAGTCCCAACCAACCAACCAACCAACCAACCAACCAAACAAGTMCGTGGTTCGCCGTTGACTTTACTGGTCGGGGTCAGGTTAGGCGGAATTCGGAGCGGAGGTCGTGCAGGTTGCTCTCGGCCTCGTGCAGCAGCAGCCTGTCCTCGGTGTAGAGGTCGTCGACGTCGGGCAGCTGCTCGAACCGGTGCTGGAAGTGTCGGAGATACCGCGCGTAGGTCCGCGTGTTGGACGACACGAGGGTCGCGCTCGCCAAGGATGATGATGATGAGGAAGACGAAGATGATGGTGGGTAGGCGACCGGGCAGTACGCGTAGCGGATGTGGGAGTCGGGCAGCCACTCGGTCTCGCGCGGGATGAAGGGGATCAGCATGTCATCGTCTTCATGATCGACCTCAACTTGCTCCTCCTCTTCCTTCATCTGCGCGCCGCCCTTGACGTTGACGGTGGTCGGGGTGGCACCGCCTTCGTCTTCGTTTTCGTCTTCGTTTTCTTCATCGCAGACTTGGTCGTAGGGGAACTCGCAGGCGCGGTCCGGGAGGGACCGGCGGTGCTGCTCGATGCCCTCGAGCTCGCGCGCCGCGGCGCGCCNGATTGAAGAACGAAGTCTCCCCGCCGCGCTCGAGCGGGACAGCATCGCGCGGCAGGCCCGTGAGACTGGCGCTCTCGGTGAAGACCTCCCTCATCAGCTCGGCGGTGCTGCAGTGACCCGGGTCGCCATCTGTTGGTGGGTCGCGCGTGTGTCATATGAGCGGCGCGTGGTGGACGCCGCACGCGCACCACTTTCGTCCGCGCGGCAGATAAGTAAGTACCCGAGGAGAACGGGGCGTGGGCGAGGGAGAAGAAGTGCGCCCGAGGGAACGGCACGCTCACGTGGATCAGCTTTCGCCACGACCCCAGACACTCGGCGCCCAACTACTCGTGCCGTGTGTGCCGTGTGTGCCGTGTTGTGTGGTGTTGTGTGGTGTGTCGTTGGCCGCCAATCCGAGCGAGCACGAGCGCAGAAGGGTCGGATTGGGGCGCGTACCATTGGAAATCGCTGTGGGCACGTCACAGCGCTGATGGCGGCGGCGGCCGTAAGGTTCATGGCGCTGTGCGCCGCCGTCTGGGGAACGAGAGAGCGAGGAGAGAGCGAACCGTCAGGAGCAAGAACGAAGAGACCGCGCACACAGGTGGGGGTGGGGTGGCGTACCGTAGACAAGAGAGGCAGGTAGGAGACCGATCGCTTGAGCGCGCCATTGTCGATCAGGAAAGTGGCGCCGCTGTATTCGATCAGCGTGTTGAAGCCCAACATTGCGTTGCCTACAAGAGGGACAATAAAATAAAATTTCAAAGTTAAGTCTAAAATAGAATAAGAAATAAGAAATATAAATATAAATATAAATGCTAAAAGTAATAGATAAAATGGAGAGAAGCGAGTACAGGCTTCGCGGGTGGTCAGCTTGTGGTTGGTGATGGGGTCGACCGTGCACGACGACGGAACGAAGGCAAAATTGATGATTGGTGGCTGGAACAGGCGCTCCTGGACCAGCTCGGTGACGACCGAAGTGGTCAGCCCCGAACCGCAGCCGCCTATTGACGCACGACACACGGCACACACGGCACACAACGCATGGGCCACTCTCAACTGTCGCGTCGCTGTCGCGCAGCTGCTGATAGCATAGCGCGCGTACCACCCAGTGAGTGGAAGAAGACGAAGGCCTGCACTTGATCGCAGCGCTCCATCTCTCTCTGGATGGCCTATCGATCGGCCATGCATTTCTATGCATGAGCGAATGGGTCTCAGCCGCGACACGCACACGCACACACGCACGATCGCACACGCTCACGGACACACGTTGCGGGTGCGGTACCTCTGTGGCGGCCTCTGATACGGCCTTGCCGGAGAAGAAGTGCGCCTCCTCCCAATCCAGAGCGCAGCTGCCCTGGCCACTGATCATGCTTCGGCCGAAGGTCAACGTCGAAATGACGTTCGACCGAAGCGCGCGGCTGGGGACCGAAGGCCTGAGGTGGTTACTTACCAGTCGGGACGGAAGAGCTTGGCAAGTGGTGACGCGCGGATGAGGTCCAGCGAGGCCGGGTCGGTATCGACGAGAATGGAGCGCGCGGTGAACTTGCCCGTTGCACTCTCGTCGAAGCTCACCGGCAGGCCCGTGACCTGTTCTGTGAAGGGCGAATTGCCTTCAAAAAGAGAAAAGGAAGGCGTCGTGTGCGGTGGTGCGTGTGTCGTTGGTCGTGTCGTGTGTCGTGTCGTGTCGTGCTATAGATGTTAGTTTACGTAGGTGGGCCACAAGGGGGAGCACACGAACCAGAAATGGCGAAGGTGGATGGATCGAGCGAGTGCTCATGGACCAGCGCGCGCCAGTACTCCTTGCCCACCATGTTCCCTGCGGGCGTAGATCTCTTTGTGAACTGTGTGTCATGTGTGTCGTGTCATGTCGTGTGTCGTTGGTCGTGTCGTGTCGTGATACCGCAGTTGCCGATGTGGACGTGGATGACCTCCCCGCCGGGCGAGACAATAGGCCCCGTCCTGCCTCGGTGATACCTACGCCACCCGCGCATGAGTTCCACCATTACGCGCGTGTCGTGTCGTTGGTCGTGTGCTGTGTGCTGTGTGCTGTGTGCTGTGTGCTGTGTGCTGTGTGCTGTGTGCTGTGTGCTGTGTGCTGTGTGCTGTGCGGTCGTGTAGAACGAGAGGCGCACTGATGGAGTGTGGAGGCGAGGAGGCCGGCGTCGAGGGCTAGACGGCGCCAGTTGCGGCACACGCGGCCCACCACCTGCCTCAGCTCCCACGCCGACCAGGTCGGGCCGCCGTCGCTGCCGTCCTCGGCGAGTCGCGTGGCCAGCTCGCCTCCGCCCAGCACGCGCAGGGCCACCTCCTCTGGCAGAGCGCTCAGAATGTCGAATCGTTCATCTTCCTCTACACGTTCATCTTTGCAATTGCTACGCCGAATCGTTGCATCTGTCGGTAGGTCCTCGTCTCGTGCACCACCAGTAACAGCGGGCGGAAAGAAGAACTGCACATCTGGCCAGCGACGCCTGGCGCGGTTGCTCATCGCTTCCAGATTCGTTATTTCTTTCTTATGCCAGCTCAAATTTCTTCTTTGTTACTTTTCCCAATCTAATCAGCAGCCAAAGATGGGCAAGCACGCACAACTCGTGATGGGGCCAGCTGGCAGCGGCAAGGTGCGTTCCTTGGCGCTCGTCCGGCTCCGTGCATGATTGAAGCAAGCAAGATGCATCTCCTATCCAGAAAGATGAATTTAATCTTGGCCATTTAATCTCTCCTCTCCTCTCCTACACAGTCCACCTACTGCGACGTCGTGCGGCAGCACTGCGAGAACATTGGACGAACGGTGCACGTCGTTAATCTCGATCCTGCCGCCGAGGTCTTCAAGTACCCCGTCTCCGTCGGTACTTTTCCACCCATGCATGCATGCAGCACAACAGTTATCGATCCACTGAGACATGAAACACAACCTCACCGCCTGTTCGTCGCTCGTGCTTGTGTGCACGCGTGTGCGGCGGTGCGTGTGCGTGTTGCGTGCGACGCGTGCAGACATACGAGAGCTGATCACGGTGGACGAGATCATGGAGGACATGCAGTACGGACCCAACGGCGGCCTCGTGTTCTGCATGGAGTACCTCATCCAGAACCTCGATTGGCTGCGGGACGAGGTCGGCGACTTTGAAGAGGACTACCTCATCATCGATTGCCCTGGTGCCCCCTCTACTTCCTCTTCCATTTCTGCAAAAGCTGCATCACTAACGCGCGACACGACCAACGACACACGCGACCA
Organism: Acanthamoeba triangularis; assembly: GCA_902749335.1. Taxonomy (NCBI): domain Eukaryota; phylum Discosea; order Longamoebia; family Acanthamoebidae; genus Acanthamoeba; species Acanthamoeba triangularis. The sequence goes on from CACVKS010002357.1 coordinate 5,940, forward strand.
TGTACCCGACACGACAGGCCAGATTGAGCTGTTCACGCACTACCCCGTGATGCGAGTATTCGCCTCGGAGCTGCAGCGGATGGGCTACCAAGTGTGCGCCGTCTACACGGTTCGTTTGCTGTTCCGTTTTATTGGGATAGACAGAGGCGCGCACCACTCAGTAATAACAATAACAATAACAATGGCTCTTGTTCTTTTCCTCCACGTGTCGTAGCTGGACTCGAACTTCATGTCCGACTCGGCCAAGTTCATCTCCGGCATGCTGATGTGCCTCTCCGTCATGTATCAAATGGAGCTGCCGCACATCAACGTGCTCACCAAGATGGACGTCTACGAGAACACGCACGGCAAGCAGAAGCACACCGACATGGAAAAGTGGGTGACACTCCCTCTGTTGGCGATGTCTTGTCTAATCATCATCCTCACCATCACCATCACCATCATCGTTGTATGATGTGKCCTYAGGTTCTTCGATCCCGACCTYCCCCTGCTCACCGAGGAGCTCAACAGAGACATGGGAAAGAAGTTCTACAAGCTCAACGCCGCCATCGGATCCCTGGTACTCTCRATCTTCTTCGCTTCTTCGTCCGCCTTGTGCACTCACTCTCATCGCTCTCCTCCACAGCTGGAGAACGACCCGATGGTGTCGTTCATTCCGCTCAACATCAAGGACGAGGACAGCATCGAGGTGCTGTTGGCYCACATCGACAACGCCATCCAGTACGGCGAGGACCTCGAGCCCAAGGCACCCAAGGAYCTCGAGGAGTAAGTCACGGAGAGGCGACCACAACAAATAAAATAAAATAAATAAAATAATAAATAATTGTAATAATGATTCTTGTTTGTGTTTCTTGGAAATGGCTGAAAAKCTAARAGAATCGAAAGATGGACAAGATGGAGGAGGAAGAKGGAGGGCAGCCGGCGCCGTTGCAATTCGGKCAGATCAAGCACATTGAAGAAATCCTCGCCACAAAAGATCTGAACGGCCAAAGCGTCCGAGTTCTGGGCAAGTGCGTGCGCGCCTAACCCCCCCCCCTTCGCTACCAGCCCAGCTTTTCCGCTGGCCCCCACCTTAACGTGTTGCCACTTGGCGGGGGGGGAACAGAGTGGTGGAGTTCGACATTCCCTCGAACCGGGTGGTGCTCGAGTCGCCGCATGGCCGCACGCACCGGCTCACGGTGGACACACGGCTGCTGGAGGCCATGCCCCTCGCCACTCACTCCCTCTTCCAGGTCATCGGCGAGCTGCGACGCCAGGAAGACCAGCCAGGCGTACGTGTAGCCCATCGCACTCGCGTGCCGTGTGTGCGGTGTGCGCTGTGTGCGATTGCACCTAACAGCCGCTTGCACTCTAGGGGTATGTGCTGGAGGCCCGCGTGGCGCGCAATGTGGACGGGCTCGACGTTGGGCTCTACGACGAGGCCCTTCGACTCAAGCGACAGTTCGAGGCCAAGAAGACGCAACAGCTCGGCTGAGCGAGAACCACCGCACACGCCCACGTGATCTCGTGCATACCATGCATTCCTCCGGAAACTGTGGTGGCGCAGGAAAGCCCAACAATCAAATCCGATTTCGGACCCACACCACAGCCCATCTGCCCAATTGATCAAATCAAACAACACGTGGACGACCTCTTGTCTTTCGGCATCACACCTTGGCTCGTGGAGCGAGCTAGGCGCGATCGATCCATTTGAAAAACAAAAAAGATAAATCGAGATTTGGGGCGAGATTTGGGTGTGAGCCATGTGGTACATGGACGCAGATGAAGAGGAGGATGGAGGAAAGGGAATAGAAGAAGAGGACGAGGATGAGGACGAAGACGAGTTCTATGAGGAGGAGACAGAAAGCGAGATGGAAGGAGGCGAGGGAGCAAATGGCACTATGGGCGGGCGCAATGGAGACCCTCACGGTGACGGTCTGCCGCACGCCTACCTGGAGAACTTCATGCGAGCCGTCGATCACGGGCTCAGCCTTCTCGTGCACTGGAGCACCAAGAACTGGTACGCCAATCAATTCTTTACATTTAAATGAATTGATTACAAAAGAATTTATTTATGCTTGCTTTATTACACGTAATATATTAAAAAATATGAACATCCATCCAATCAATAATTTAATCAATTATTTTATTGATCAAAACAAGAACTCTATACAATGTTGTAGAAAATTTATATWWTTTTTGTTGTGTGTCGTGGGTGCAGGAAACTGGACGCGGGAGACAAGGCGATGGACTCTGAGTTCGGCGATTCGCTCAAGGCGGGTGCCCAGGTGTTTCCTCTCCTCAAGAACGTCAAGAAGCACCTGAAGCGAGTCAAGAAGGTGCGACATACCACCATCGCACACATCACCGCCCGCGCAGGTGGTGCAGAAATATACGATATATTAACGCTTGGTGGTTGGCAGGGCCTGAAGCAGCTGAAGCGCGGAGTGGACGAGAACAACCAAAACGTGCTCACCGCCTCCCTGGGCCAACTCAGGTCCGTCCCAGACACAGCCACCACAGTGTTCTCCCTGCACAACACGACACACACACGACACACGCGACACAACAATGGCAGTAGCTCACCCGTGCGTCACCGTTGCAGGAGCACTCTGCTCGAAGCGCGAACGCAGCTGCTCGAGAAATACTCCACCCAAAAGTAACGCACACATACACACCCCTCTCTCCGCTCGCTCGCTCGCGCAGGCGCTTTTCCATTTCGCTGCTGTTCTGATGTTTCCCAACGTTCCTCAACCCCATGCGTGTGGCGTGTGGCGTGTGGCGTGTGTGCTTGTGTGCTTGTGTGTGTTCCCAGGGTGGAGATGAGGTTGAAAGAGGAGGGCAAGGACTACGAAAGCAAACGAAAAGAACTGGAAAAGAGCCGATCATACAAGCGCATCCTGCGCATGGTGCGCGCACTCCTCACCACCTCTGTCGCGTGCCGTGTGTTGCCTGAGTTGCGTGTTCATGCTAATCTTTTTCTTTTCTTTTTCTTTTTCTTTTCCTTTTGGATGGGTGCAGGCCCTGCGTTTCCTGCTGTGGTGGTGGAAGGCGACGCTCTTCTGTTCGATGCTGTTCTTCACCGGCGCGTGCCTGCTCTACTGGGGCCGCAAGACCCGCTTCCACGGCCTCGTCACCCGCTACTACCGCGGCGTCCGCTCCCTCCGGCGCTACCTCACCTCCGCCCTCTGGACCCGCTCCTACATCCGCACCACCGCCGCCGCCGCTGCCGCCGACCACTCGTCATCGCTGCGGCCCAACCGCGGCCTTGACATCGAAGCGCAGCCCCAACCGCTGACCGTGGGGCGGCTGATGGACGGCGGGCTGGCGATGGGGGAGAAGGGCGTGGTCGGGCTGGCCGACCGGGTGAGCGCCTTCATCAGCCCGCGGACGATATTCATGCTGTTCCTGCGGTGCCTGCTGCTCGGGCTGGCGTTCGCGTTCTACCAGGTGGTGGCGCGCGTGAAGCGGGAGAAGCGCGAGGTGCTGCGGTTCATGCGCGACGTCGAGCAGAAGCTCAAGGCCGAGCGCGAGCGCGAGGCGCAGAAGGAGAAGGCGGAGAGCCGGCGCGAGGAGATGGAGGAGCTCCAGAAGTTCCCCGACGAGCTCTTCATGAAGATCGCCAACCGCATGTGGGAGGTCATGATGGAGAACGTCGAGAAGCTCATCACCTCCTGCAACGAGCTCGGTACGTGTCGTGTGTCGTGTGTCGTGTGTCGTGTGTCGTGTGTCGTGTGTCGTGTGTCGTGTGTCGTGTGTCGTGTGTCTCACGCGTGATGGTGGAAAATAATGATTAGGAACGGAGCGAATTCTGAACGAGCTGACGGCTCCGGTGCCGGGCGTGGCGTTCGTCTACAACGGCATCACCTACTCCTACAACATCAACGTACGCCGGCCCGCTCCTTCCTCCTCCAACCGCCTCTGTTTACTCATGCGCGTGTCGTGTCGTGTCGTTGGTCGTGTGCGTGTCGTGTCGTCGGTCGTTGGTCGTTGGTCGTTGGTCGTTGGCCGTTGGTCGTGTCGCATTGAGTGCAGGCGCGGGCAAACTTTGACATCTACTTCGAGAACTGCAAGAACCACATCCGCGGGGTGATCTCGTCGTACGACAACCTGCTGGAGACGATCAACTTCCGCAAGCAGCAGGAGAAGCTCACCAAGCAGTGCACGCGATTCGACAAGGCCAACGGCGCGCTCGAGAGCGACGAGTGGAAGCCGGGCGGCGGGAAGGCGGGCGGGTTCCTGGGCGACGAGGATGAGGAGGACGGCTACGGCATCATCAACAAGCACGAGCTCGTCGACGAAGACGACGAAGACGATACGTTCAGCATTTTCGGCTCTGGTACCATTTTTCATTTGTTTTATTTAATAGATTATTTTATTTATTAAATTATTACATTTGATT
>CACVKS010002374.1:0-14901 GCA_902749335.1 Acanthamoeba triangularis
GCGACATACCATGCGAAGCACAACATCGCGTCGGCTCACCTCCTCCGCTGTACTTCCGAAGAATTCCCTGTCCACGGCGGCAAAGAGGAACGGATTGGAGTAGGCAGCCCTTCCTATCATCACACCGTCCACGCCCTGTATCGACCACGGTTAACCAAACGAGGCCAGAGGATGATGGTGAATAGCAATGTAGAGCGTAGAGCGGAGAGAGAGAGAGAGAGAGAAAATGAAACTGACCTGCTGCCTCTGATAATGAATGTCTTCAATCGTTTTCACCTCGCCGTTGAGCTCGACCTTGAGCGCAGGGAACTCCTGCTTGATTCGGTACACGTAGTCGTAGATCAACGGGGGAATAGTTCTGTTCTCCTTCGGCGACAGACCCTTCAGCCACGCCTTCCTACACGAGCGAGCCATGCCAGTCAGTCGGCCATGTGTGGGCGAGTGCGCGCCGCGCGGTTGAGAGCACGGTGGTACCTGGCATGGATGATGAAGCGATCGCAGCCGGCCAGCGACACCGTGTGCACGAACGCGCGCAGCTGTTCGTACGAATCCATCTCGTCCACGCCAATCCGGTGCTTGACGGTGATGGGAATCTGCACTCCCTTCTTCATCGCTTCGACGCACGAAGCGACCACCGACGGCGTCTTCATGAGGACTGCGCCAAAACTACCTGGCGCATTCACTAAGCGTGAGTCCAAGAGCACTCGCGCGACACGCACACGCACACGCACACCTTCTTTGACGTTTCTCGAGGGACAGCCAACGTTGAGATTGACTTCATCGTAGCCCAGCTCCTGAGCCACCTGCGCGCAGAACTGGAGCTCGGTGGGATCGCTCCCGCCAAGCTGCAGGACCAGCGGATTCTCGGACGGGGAGTAGCCCAGCAAGCGCCCCAGCGATGGCGGCGCGTGGGCGTGGGCGTGGGTCGGCGCCGCCGCGGCAGGAATCTGCGCGATCGGTTGGACGTGTGAGTGAGCGAATGCCGGGTGGCGAAGAACGCGCGAGCTGGGTGCCTCGTACCGTGAGGGAGAGTGGCGAAGAAGAGGAGGCAGAAGAGGGGCTGTTGTGGCGTTGTCGCACTCGGGCGAGGATGGCGGAGAGAGGGGTGTGGCGCGACTGTTGGTGTTCGGCGTGGATGGAGGACAGGATGGCGCCGGTCGACACCATTTCCGTGTACAGCACCGTGCGCTGCGTTATCTGGCGCATCATGTACCTGCAGCCCCGCGTTCATGAATGAATTTACATAAATAAATTAATAAATAAATAATCCACCACGGACGATTAATCAATATTAGCCCGCAACGTACCGGTAGTGCTGGTCGGTGCAGTCCATCATGGGGGCGACGGAGATGCGAAAAGAATCGGAGGCCTTTGCGGCAGTGGTGGAAGTGGAACGAATCGATATCGTTGCATCACGATTCTTCCTAACTGATCGTGCACCATGCAAAACGAGACGTGGTTCGTGTGGCACCGCAGATTTCACGACCGTCGGGCCTAGTAATCGCGATCGAACGGACATTGTGGCAGAGAAGATGGATTTTGGTGCCGCCTCTTCTTTTAACTGTTGTCGACAGGGAGCTGCTGACGTCAGCAAACCACGAACTCAGTAGTCAGTGTCGATCCGTCGCTGGCCGGCCCCCAGCTTGTAGAAGATGTCACCCTTGCCGTCCCACACCTTGGGCTTGATGGTGGCGCCCACCATCACCGCACTGCTCAGCAGGAGGGGCGTGATCGGTGGCCCCAGCAGCGAGAAGAAGGCGGCCACGAGAATCCACAGGTGCAGCGACTCGAGCATCTTCCGTGGCAACACCTCGTCGTCGCGCTCCGCGTCCGCTTCCTCTTCACCATCGGCGCCTTGTCCTGGCCTTGTTTCGGAGGCGACTGTCGGACGGTTCGTGATCCTGGTCGTGGTCGTTGCTGGTCGCTTGTAACTGCTGGCAGAACTGACGAAGAGAGTGTAGTAGACCTTGGCAAGGCAGACCAGCACGGCGAACGATGCAACAATAGAGAAATCGTTGTCGTCCATCCCCTGCACATAAAGCGCGCAATGAGAGGAAAGAACGATCAAGGGGCGTGTGAGAAAGCAGGCTAACCTTGATGATCAAGGCGGGGCTGCCGGTTTCGAGCAGATCCCGTCGCACGTTCCATTTGGCGGTCGTATCGATCACGACGACGCACAGGGATGTGGACAAGAGCATCAACGCGCCGCGTAGCATCTGGCGTCGTTCCTCCAGGATGTCGATCGACCAAAAGCGATACATCTACAACGTCGATTGCCAGCCACGACGTTCATTAGAATTCTGATGAATGATGTGCACAGGGCAATACGGAGAAGGTGGCCACGTACGAAGAAGATGGAGAGGAGGGAGGGTAGCAGGAGTGTGCCGAAGAAAGGCGCCTTGTTCCACATGAAGGCGTTGAAATAGCCGTTGATCGCCATCATCCCCAGCTGCAGCAACGTCACAGCCGTAACCGACCTGCACGGCACAGTGCACGTTAGCCTTCCTTCTACACATGGTACTCGAGTGCATGCAGCTGCGAGCCTAGATCAGTGCGAGGCGCAGGAGAGGTGGTACCGTTGTATAGAGGCGAGCAAGTCAGCGCGCTGGTCCATCAGCCGCAGCTTCCAGAACCTGGCATGCGAGGTCGGTTAGCGTTGCTTTTCGCACACGGCCACAGGCAACACGCTATCACGCACACGCGTGCGGACAAGCACGTACACAGAGCCCATGAGGACGTGGAAGGTGTGCACGATGAGGGCCAGCGCGATTTCGGCAGCGTGGAAGAGCGGGGAGGCCACCACCTGCCGGTCGGACAGGGTGAAGACCGAGAAGCCGTAGCAAAACATGTGCTGCACCATGGTGCGCTACGGAGTGGACAACCCCGGGTTAATCTTCACACGATAAATGACTGCTAAATAAATGTGTTCTTGCAGATTTACGAGCTCATTTGGCGAGTGAGGGACGTACAAGTGTGCACCAGCGGTGTCAGACGTGCCGCTCTTCAATCGCGAGGAAAGCAAAGCGTCTCTGCATTTTCAGTTGGCCTTTCCTTTCTTCCTTGTTTATTTATTCTATAATAAATCATTTTCTATAATAAATCGAACCGCAGACGGCGAAGATGAAGACGGCAACATCCAAGCTGGCGACGCGCAGTCGGCCCGTTATGCCGATGTTGACCCCCGCCGCGCTGCTCGTGCCACGGTGCAGCGTCATGGGACCGACCTGCGCATCTCAATCGCTGCCACTACGCCGATTTTCCTCCGTGAAGCAGACGATGAAGGCGGCAGTGGTGCCCCAGTATGACCTGGAGGACAGCGACGAGGTCCATCCCGCGTCCCTCATCGTCCGCAGCGACTGGCCAGTGCCCTCTCTTCAAGACGTCGAGTCGCGGCACGACGAGGGCGACGTACTCGTGCGCGTGGAAGCCAGCAGCGTCAACCCCATCGACAGCATGCTTCGCCGGGGCTACGGCCGTGCTCTGCTCGAAGCCACCACACAGGGGAGGTCGCGCCTGCCCTTCATTCCCGGCTTCGATGTCGCCGGTACGTTCACCCCCATCAGCTGGTTGCTGGCGATTGATTGCGCGAGCTCATCAGGATGACGGCGTGTGCAGGTACGGTGGTGGATGTGGGCACCGGGGTGTGGAATTGGAAGAAGGGCGACGTGGTGTGGGGAGGCGCAGAGCTCTTTCGCAATGGCGCCCATGCCGAGTACATCGCTATCAACCAGGTGCGTCGCACGACCAGTCACATCCAACCGGTGTTGTATTCCTTGAAACCCAGACGTTGGGCGGCTGACGCTTGAGGTTGGTCCTATAGCACGCGCTCGCGCCCAAACCGGCCAACCTCACCATGGAAGAGGCCGGCTCGCTACCTTTCGTGGCCCTCACGAGCTGGCGTGGGCTGGTCGACACGGCCGGCCTTTCTTCCTCCACCAGCAAACGGATCTTCATCAACGGCGGCAGTGGTGCGCTCCTTCTGGTCTCAATGTTCTTTGTTCTCTGTGTGTTGTAGCCAACTTGCGGCGTCTGTGTCGTAGGCGGGGTTGGAGTGTTCTCGATCCAGCTGTTGAAGAGCTGGGGCCACTACGTGGTGGCATCGTGCGGCGAGCGGAATGTGGAGAAGCTCAACAAGCTGGGCTGCGACCAGGTGCTGGACTACCGAAGCCCTCAGTTCCAGCAGTTTTTGGACACCCCCGAGAGCGTCGACGTCGTGCTCGACACCGTGGGCGGCGCCAAGAGCGAGGCGAGAGGCCTGCGCATAGTCAAGCCCGGCGGGCACTACTTGTCGCTGCGTGGTGCGCCGCTTCTTTCGAAGTCACGTTCAGCTGTCGTTCCCCCCCCCCCCTCTCATGAACTAATACCCTTCCTCCTTCAGGTCCGTTGGCCACCATGACCGACAGCGGCGGCCTCGTTGGCGGCCTTCTTGGTGCAGCCACAACCATCGCCCAGAAGAAGCTTGCTGCATTCACGCAAGGTACCTTCCTCGTGTCCGTGTGCGGGTGGCCGCGATGCTGCCTCGCTGAGGGCCTTTTTTTTTTGGTGCATCCACGCTTGCAGACCGAAGGCACGTTCATGTGGACTACGTGATCTATAAGCCCAACGGCGACGCACTGCGCGAGGTGGGGAAGCTTGTGGAGGCGGGCCGCATCAAGCCCGACATCGACCGAGTATTCAATCTGGACGACATTCGCGAGGCGCACCAGTACCTGGAGGGCGGTCACGCCCGCGGCAAGGTCGTCATCAAAGTGATGTGAGTTCCTCCAACCCCGGCGTCGGGGCTGTGTGCACCTTAGAGAGATCGAGGTACAATAGAGGTCAGGCTTGTTGGCCTGCCCCTTTGGGTGGGTGAACCCACCCGAACTCTGCCGAGCCGACGTGGCTCTTTATCTGTCGGCGGAAACTGGGCTCGGCTGTTCTCTCTTTCGCTCACCCAACCACGGCCGCACCATCACAAGAACAAGAACAGGGCTGATGCTGCTATTGGCGGTTGCCTCATAGACATGGAGCTTGCAGGCGAGGCACAGGGGGGGCAGGATTTCGTAATCAATCTGCAGCCACGATTTTATGGCTTCTGTACGTGGATCACGCTTTGCGCGCTGCAACTGTAGACTGCAACGTCCTGAGAAAATATCTTCTTTTTCTTCCTCGCAGATGACACCAACGTGGCCCAGTTCGAATCCTCCTACACAGAAGAGCAGGTAGGCTCTCTTGATTTAGATTAATTTAAAAATAATTAAAATAATCCGTTAACATAAATACTTATTTATTCTGTGGCCAGCTGCTGCAGAGAGCGAGGCGGCTAAAGAATCAGCAGCGGCGTCGGGTGAGGCGGCTTCTCCTGGCGCTCATTGGTACGCTCGCTCATTCCTCTGGCTGGCCTCTGATTGCTGTGTGTCTCACTTTCATGTTCAGCGGTGACGGTGAGCGTGGTGGTCATGATCATTGTCTATTCCATTATCGCCACATCACGGTACGAGCGGTCGTCACACACCACCACACCCACACCCATACATGAGCGGACCTGACGGCATTGGTATGTGCAACACAGAGACTACTATGGCGGTGTTCCGCACAGGCGCAATTGGTGGTGGAGCTTCTTCAGGCGAAAGCTGAGCGAAAGCGACAAACGACCACAAGAAGGTATTCAGTTCAGTCCTGCGAGCACCTTCTCCGTCTGGAGGGTTGATGTTGCTGATGTCCCTCGTGTCTTCGACCAGAGGCGAGTGGCGGATCGCAGCGCGCGATTGCACAGAAACACGAGCCGGCGGGAGGAGGGGAGGACGAAGCGGGGCTGGACATGGTGGGCAAGACGTGGCTTCGGACGTGCGACAACTCCAAGCAGGGGCGAACCTACGTCACCGACGAGCGTGGTACCTAGAAGCCTGCCTGTTGTTTGTCAAGGACAACTTCTCATGCCATGTTGCTGGTGATGCGATGGCAGGCTACGTGTGTCGGTGGGATCAGATGTACTCTGGAGCGGGGTATGGCTGCTGTTGGGAGTCAGATCGCACGAATACCTCGCGCTACTCCTGTCAGCAGTGCGACGTGAAGTACGTGGCTTTCTCGTTGGTGCTGATTTCCTGTGGCCGTAGTTGACTGGCCTGCGGATGGGTGGCGACAGGACGTCATGTTGCTTGGAGTACGAGTTTTGTGTGTCGTGCTGCCTCAACCCAAGCCAAGAGCAGCGCGTTGCCAGTTGGCTACGGCTCAATATTGACGGTACGGCACGACGCTGTGATCATCGTGTGGTAATCCCTGCCTGATCTTCGCCTTTCCTCACCAGACCCCCGCGAGCGAGAAGAGATGGCGCCTCTTTCTCGATTCGAGCAGTGCCTCGCCCTGTGCCGCACATCGTCGGCCTCCATCCTGCGACAGCACATCTTCATCTCACCCTCCCACTTTTGCTATGCTGGTGTGCCATCATCATAACCTCATCACCCACGCTCACGAGATGATGGCGACAGCAACCAATGCTGAGGTATGTACAAAAGGTTTATCTAAAGAGTGTCAACCACAACCGCATGCCAGAAAGTATGTACAAAAGGCTTTGCCACCTTTGAGCTTCCTCCGACCTTGCACTCTACAGCTGTACCGCTTGCTCCTCTTCATGTTACACTCGAGGCCGCCTCCTAGATGGTTGAGAGAGCTTTCACGCATCCTTCTTGTCGCAGCAGACGTCGCCGTTGGGGTGAGCTGCAATCATCTTGAGCGGGACGGCGATGGGCCTAGCCGGTGAGACCGGCGACGCGGGCGAGCGAGACGGCGACGAGACGGCACGCATGACGCTCCGTTTGGCGGCAATCCACGAGTGGTAGACCGCAGCGGAGACGAAGACGCCGGTGGTACCGACGACGAAGACGGGCGTGGCGACCGCGGAGCCGCCGATGACGCCGCCGAGGATGATGTACTTGACGGCCGTCACCAGCATCGTCGGTTGGATCGACACGGCAAAGGCCGTCGTCACGCCCACAACGCCCGCCACCAGCGGCCGCTCGCACAGTCTGTAGAAGGAATCCATGGCTGCTCTGGCCCCCATCATGAATCCGAAGGCGAAGCTCGTTCCCGTGGCGGCTAGAACGACTGTGTCGGGGGAGAAGAGACTGGTAAGAGTTGGATGGAGCCGCGTCTTGACATGAGATAGATATGAAATCTTTCGGAGGGAGTGATTTGAATGATTGAAAGTACCTCCGAGCTTGGATCCAACGTTGAATGAGGGCCAGTTCTCAAAAAAACCCGCCCTGCGGGCTACTTGAGAATCGACGATCGCCACCTGCGAATCGGTTGGGGCCTGGCTCTTGGGCGCGGGTGAAGTTGCTGAGTCGCCGTCGATCAGAACCCACGAGTCGCCATCCTCATCCACGAACGCCTTTTCGCCGTCGACAACGATTTCGTGCGCCTGCTGCACCTCGTTGCCGAGCAAGCCCTTCATCCGCTGCTCCCATTCCAGCCGCTTGGCTTCCCGGATCTGCCGCACCTGATCCTCCCAGTTCGAAAGGAACATCGAGAAGACCATAGAGTTTTCGATTTCGTTGGGCTCTGCGTTATCCTCGTCTTCGCTCTTCGATTTCGTTGGGCTCTGCGTTATCCTCGTCTTCGCTCTCTTCAGCTTCCTCTTCGCCTTCTTCCTCGTCGAGGTGAGGTGGAGCAGTTGCTGTTCCAACAGCATCTTCGTCGCCAGAGGTCTTCGTCGACAGGAGCACCTTTGTTTGGGACGCTGCGTCGATGGGTGGCTCGGAGGAGCCAGGAATGGACTCCTCATCTTCGCCTTTGGTCTCCCCGATGATGGCCCAGTCCTCAAATTGATATTGATCGCTCTCGTCGATAAACTTGAGAATCTCGGGCATCTGCTCGTCCGTGATGCGGACGAACTGCTTGTTGTCGAAGTGCTGCACGTCCTCGGGCTTCACCTCGTGAATCATCGTCTCGATGTCTTCTTCGTACATCGGCTCGATCATGGAGTCCATGTCGCTCGAAATCTCGACCGACCACGGCTCGTGCTCCGCCATATTTCCTCCCTCCTCGTGCAGTTGTTCGTTCGCGCTTGTTGTTTTGCCTTACGTATTCGTTCGGCTGCAAGAGGATCGTTGGTTGTTGGTAATGTTGTTGTGACGTTGGTGTCTTCGGCAGAAATAGGCAGGGGCCGTGTTGTACTGTGGGTTCAGCAAATTTCCAAACCGTATTTCGCGCAGCTTTTCATGTCCGGATGTTTACCAGATTTCAATGAATGTAAAGAATGCAATATTGAAGCACGATTTTTGTTAGTTTTATTTTAGATTTTAACCCGCAAAGATCACGATGAACAAGGAGCAGAGCAACGATGAGGTGGGCATCTCCGTGGGTACGCATCTACGCCCTCATGTTTTTTGAGTGTGCGGTGACATGGCTCACGTGCTTGCGGGAACAGCCTTCGAGCTGAGCACCGAGCCGGATGCGCCTAAGGACGCTTCGCCAGCCGTTGCTGCCGTGTGGGAACTCTACGCGCGCGTGTGGGACGCCGTCATGCACAGCGACCCCATCTCCGCCACTATGTACGTCCCCCCCCCGGACCGACTTCGCGTGGTGTGCCGCCTCACGCACGTGTTTATGTTTGTATGCCACCTGATCGCGGCACACAGCGTCGGCGATCATCGGTTCAACGACAAGCTGCAGGACCTGTCCAAGGCCGGCTACGAGGCCCACGCCCAGGCCGTCGCCAACTTCCGGAAGCAGTTGGAGGCCATCAGCCTCGACGACATTCCGCTGGAGAAGGGTGAGTGACGAGGTCAGCACAACACGCAGGGCGGCTGTGGAATGGGAAGCTGACACCACCTCCCCCTCACATACACTAGACCAGCAGAACTACCTCTTCCTGCAGAAGTTCCTCCATTTCGAGCAGATGAAGCTCGACAGCTTCCATCGCTTCGAATTGCCCACTTCGCATTTGTTCGGCCCGCATATCATGTTCCCGCAGCTCTCCACGTTCCACCCCACCGCGTACGCCACCCTTCATGCCGCGATGCGGTCGTAACAGCAGCAATTCGAACCTCACGGGGCCGATGTTGCATGTGCGGGCACGATCAGTTCGAAGGCCGACTTTGAGAACCTCATCAAGCGTATTAAGGCGTTCCCGCAGCAGGCCGATCAGATGATCGATGGCTTCCGCGAGGGCATCCGCGTCAAGATCACCCACCCCGCCACGTCCGTCGCCACCCTCATCAAGCAGTGCGAGAACCAGATCAAGGCCTCGCCTCAGGTACAGCCCCGGGCCCGCGGTCGTCGTCGTGCGTGCGTGCTCATTCCGTGATCTCTATAGGAGAGTCCGCTTTACGGTCCGATCGCAAAGGCCAAGAAGGCCGAGCCGGCCGTTCTCTCGGCCGATGACCTTGCGCAGCTGGAAGCCGAGGTGGTCGCGTCGATCGAATCGCTGGTCTTCCCCGCCTACGCCAAGCTCAAGTCCTTCCTCGAGTCCGAGTACCTGCCTGAGGCGCGCAAGGAGGCCGGCATCTGGACCTGGCCTGAAGGCGAGAAGATCTACAACCTCACCATCCACTTCTTCACCTCGCTGCCCCTGACTGGCACGTCTCTCTACCACTTGCGCCACATTACCTCTGACACTGCGCGCGTCTGACATTTGGAATGATTGGAATTTGGTGTGTGGCCATACAACAGCGGAGAAGGTGCACAGCCTGGGCCTGGAGGACGTGGCGCGCATCAAGCGCGAGATGGAGGTCATCAAGGAGAAGGTGGGCTCGCCCAAGGAGGAGGACCTCAAGACCTTCATGGAGAAGATCAAAGCCGATCCCCGCTTCTACTATGCCACGGGTACCTCCTACTCCTACTCCAACTCCTTCTTGTTCTCCTTCTCCACATTCCTCCTCCTCCCCAACTGAAGCTTCGGCTTTGCCGCTGCGTCTGCCCAGGCGAGGAGATCGTACAGGAGTACAAGAGGATGCTGAAGGAGGCGGAAGCCAAGCTGCCCCAATATTTCGGTATTCTGCCCAAGGCCGCGTACGATGTCAGGTACCTGTGCACCATGAAATCAATCGTTTCGCCCGTGTTGTGGGCAATTCCGACCGTCGCTGATCTGCGGTGTTGTGGCGCAGAGCGATCGAGCCCTTCAGGGAGCAGAACGCGCCCCCCGCCCACTACTACCCTCCGCCGGCTCCCGTTCCGGTACGCACCCCTCCAAGTGGAGAAATTAATGAGCTTGTGGTGGGGGTGGTAGTGAATGCTGACGTCAGCGACGCGCATGTGTGGTGCATAGGGTTCCACTGCGCCGGTGCGGCCGGGCATCTTCTACGCGAACACGTACAAGCCCGAGACGCGTCCCAGCTACGTCATGGAGTCCATCGCGCTTCACGAAGGCGTTCCCGGGTGCGCCTGCCCTCTTGGGGGGGGGCATTGCTCCAATCAGGAGATCTGGTCCTGATAGCTCTCTCCGCCTGCGCGTAGGCACCACATGCAAATCGCGATCGCGCTGGAGCTCGACGGGCTGCCGCGGGCCAGGAAACAGCCGGCCGACTTCACCACCGGTTACCTCGAAGGCTGGGGCCTCTACACCGAGAAACTGGTACACCATGCCATCGGCCGCCCGCGCTTCTTGAGCTCAAGAACCCACACGTGACTCACACCACACTGTCCGCTCACCTACCAACAGGGCCTCGAGATGGGATTCTACCAGGACCCTTACAGCGACTTTGGTCGCCTCACCACTGAGATGATGCGTGCCGTGCGTCTGGTCGTCGACACTGGTAAGAACACCTCATTACCATGGGTCACTTACATAACAGCCGATGTGTTGGTTGGGTGGCTTTGGCCCATGGGCGTTGCTTGCTTGATTGGTTGGCGGCTGTTTTCATTAATTGAGGTACACGCCACACAGGGTTGCACGCGTTCAAGTGGACGAGGGACCAGGCCATCCAGTACTTTGCCGACCACTCGGCCATGGGTATGACCGACATCGAGGCGGAGGTGGATCGCTACATGGTGTTCCCGGGCCAGGCCCTGTCCTACAAGATCGGCGAGAAGACCATTCTCCGCATGCGCGCCACGGCGCAGGAGAAGCTGGGCCAGGCCTTCGACATCCGGGCCTTCCACGATGAGACCCTCAAGCACGGCTCCCTCCCGCTCGAGACCTACGAACGCAACATTCTCCGCTGGATCGACGCCCGCCTCGCCGCCAACTAGCGGTAATCGCCACCGACAACGTTGTTATTGGCCTATTTCAAGGAAGGCAGACACGCCAACGGACATCTATCATAAAATTGATATGGTTGCTCATTGACGCGGTCTAGTGGATATATCTTCAACTCCGGGCGAATTGGAGCTTTTAATGAGATGCCCTGGTGGTGGCCAGGCGGACCGCAGACGAAGGACAAACATACAGCCAACACAACCGCAGCCACCAAAACCAACCGCAGCATGCCTCATCTCCGTAGGGCCGCAGCGCCACAGAGACCGCCTGCGGTGCTGCTGTGTATCGCTGCTCTCGTCCTGGTCGTTCGCTCCCAACAACCAGCCTACAACCTGACCTACGCCCCGCCCGAGCCGGTCTACGCCACCCAGTACGAAGCTCGGGTGGCCGCGGCCAAGGCGCTCCCACAGTCAGCCTGGAGCGGCGTGCCCGGCCCGCGAATCTACGCGACCGGCGACCACAACCATCACCGAGGCCGTGGCCAACATCAGCCAGCTGCCGCTCAATAGCCGCGGCTTCCGCGGCGTGCTCCAGCTGTCGGCCGGCACCTTCAATCTCACCGGCGGCACCTTCACCACCCGCACCAGCGGCCTCATCATCCGAGGCGCCGGGTCGTCGCTGAGCTCCGGTACCGTTCTCCTGGGCGTGGACACCACCCTGTTCGTGGGCAGCGCCGGCTACAAGGTGCTGTCCGACCCCGTGGCCCTCACCAAGCGCATGGCGGTCGGGGCCTACAGCCTGACAGTGGCCAACGCCACCGGGTTCGCAGTAGGCGATCGAGTGCTTGTGCGGCTCAATGCCACAGCCGAGTGGCTCGCCAGCATTCAGGCCGCATCGGCGAGCGACCCGGTCAACCAGGCGCTGGACATCCACCGCACCGTCGTCGCGGTCAAGGCGGACACCATCACCCTCGATGCACCCACCTACGCGCCCATCCCGGTTGGCACGGGCCACGTGATCAAGATCGACGCCTCGACTATGACCCGCCGCATCGGCTTCGTGGGCCTACGCGGTATCATGGTGGCCGGCAACCCCAACGACGGCCACTTCCTGGAGGTGCACGGTGCGGTGGAGGACTTCTTCATGAAAGACGTGGTGGCGGAGTACTACGGCCAGCTGTACCAGGGCGCTGGGCCGGGCAGCCGGCGGTTCACCTTGGAGGACGTGGTGAGCCTGCACCCGCCGATCTGGTCCACCAACGAGCCCGACAACCGCCACGGCTTTGCGCTCTATACAGCCGACCAGTTCCTGTGCCACCGCTGCTCGGCCAGCTACTCCCGTGCCTCCTTCACCATGGTCACGGTGCGTACGAAAGCGCACTATAGCACCACACCATACTTCCTAATATGGTTCACGAATAGACTTTCGGTGGAAGCGGGGTGGTGTGGACGCACACGACGGACCTTCGCTCGTGGCGACCGAACAACTACTTTGGCGCGTTCTACCCCGGCCAGCTGTTTGATCTGGCCTACAGCGAGTATGCAATCTCCCTCGACCGCGGCTTCTCGGGCGAGACCTACAAGGGCATCGCCTCCACCGTGTGGAACTCGATCGCCGTGCGCGAGGGCGGCGCCCTGTCCGGCGTCAACTGCGTGTCGTCTAACTCCTCTGCCATCAACCATTGCATCGGAAACCTCGGCAACGCGGACAACATCAACACAGCCGACCGCTCCTGGTATGTAGAGTTCTGGATGCTTGTATCTTCTGATAATGGCTGATCATGATCAGGTACGTGAGCCACAACAAGCCTGTGCTTCCGTCGAGCTTGTACATACAACAGTTGAAGGAGCGCCTGGGCAGCAAAGCCGACTCGATCCTGCCGCAGATCTTCTTCCCGTCGCAGCTAGCTGGCAAATTCCGCCATCCGACCGCGCTGTACCCGGACCAGTTCGTTATTAGCGGACTGAACACCTTCGAGACCGCCACCAAGTTCAACGCCACCTACGCCCTGTCCGTCTACCACGGCAACCCTTGGGCCACGTCCAGCCCTGCGTCCACCTTCCGCTCCTGGCTCGCACTCCTTCACCACTACATTTAAATTCTTGTATTTTACAGCACTGTAGTATGTAACTTCTAAACAATGTAAGGAATGTGGCGTAAATCTGCTTAGGCCATGGTGAGATCACTTGTGTTGCCTATGAGGGCGTCGAGCAGGGCGATGACCTCCTCCACGGCCGGCCGCTTGTCCGCTGCCATGTGCCAGCACCGCTTGATCATCTTCTTGAAGTCCTGTGGCGTGTCGGGCGGGATCTGCGGGCGGCGGCCCTCGAGCACGTCGAGCGATACGCTCATGAAGTTGCGTCCGGCGAAGGGCTGCTTGCGCGTCAGCACCTCCCACATGATCACCCCGAAGGAGAACACATCGGCCTTCTCCGAGTACTTCTCCCCGCGGATGACCTCCGGCGCGGTCCAGCAGGGCGTGCCGCAGCGGGTCATGGTCACGTTCTCCTCCTTGATGCGGGCGAAGCCGAAGTCGGCCACCTTGACGTTCCAGTTCTCGTCGACGAGCAGGTTGGAGGGCTTGAGGTCGCGGTGCACGATCACCGGCTGCAGCGAGTGCAGGTAGTTGATCCCCAGCGCCGCCGACCGCAGCAGCCGCAGCTTCTGCTGCCACGGGAGTTTGATGGCGTTGGTGGCCAGAATATCCTTGAGGGAGCCCTGCTTGACGAACTCGGTGACGATGCACAGGTTGGGTCGCTTGACGCAGGCGCCAATGAAGAGCACGATGTTGGGGTGGTGGAGCTCCGAGAGGAAGGCCATCTCGGCGCGGAACTCGAGCATGCGCCGCTCGTCGAGCTTCTGCTTGATGAACCGCTTCACCGCCACCTCGATGCCCTTCCACTTGCCACTGTACACCACACCATACGACCCCATGCCGATCTGCTTGCCCATCGCGATCTCGTTGTAGTCGAGCACCCAGCGACACAGGTTGGCCGACGTGAGGAAGTTGTCCTCCTGGAACATCATGCCCTCGCCCACGGCCGTCAGCGCCGCGCCGCTGCTGTCCGACCCGCCGTCGGCGGCCGATGACGATGACGAGGCAACCGACCCGCCGCTGAGCTCGCGGGCGAGTTTGTCGTGCCGCCTGGGACCCTTCAGCGAGTTGAAGTCGTTCTCCTTAGACACGCCGCCGAAGAACCGCGCCTCGAGACCCCTCGYCTTCAACTCGTAGAGCTTCGCGCCTGGACGTCAACATCATAGTGAGTGTCGTGTTGCGTGTGTGCGTGTGCGGTGAGGTACCTTCTTGGTCGCTCTCGAGCATCTCGAACTTGCCGAGGCAGATGAGACGGTTCTTCTCCTGGGCCAGCTCGGAGCTCTGCACGCGCTGGGCGGCGTGGTGCGACAGGAGGATCTGGCCGCCGTGCGTGAGCGCCGTGATCCGTGCGGCGGTGTTGACCACCGGCCCGATGAACTCCACGCGGCGCGTCATCGGGTCGCGCACAACCTTGGGGATGCCCACATGTACGCCCATGCGCACGCGCGGCCCGCGGTACAGCACGCGGTCGTCGGTGTCGCCCCACTCCTCGGCCGCGCCCGGGTGCTCGAGCAGGGCCTGAGGCCAGTCGAGCTCGACCAGCGCCCGCTGGCTCTCCATGCACCAGTTTAGCGCGTCCTCGGTGCGCTGGAACGCGAGGCAGAACGAGCCCTCGCCGCTGTTGCGGTCGCGGATGAACACCACCTCGTAGCCGCCGTGCTGCTTGAGCAGCGCGCGCAGGGTGTCATTG
>CACVKS010002376.1:0-14348 GCA_902749335.1 Acanthamoeba triangularis
GCCGACGGCCGAGAGCTTGGCGCCTCCCTTGTGCAGAACGGCCAGACCGAAATCTGCCACCTTACATTCCAAACTCGCACCCAGCTGTGGCAGCGGGTACGTGTGAGCTCAAGAGGAATTCAGCGAAGGAAACGATGTTGACGATGTTAGGGCAGGTACGAGGACGTTCTCGCTCTTGAGGTCGCGATGTAGAATGCGTCGGTCGTGGAGATAGCCCAGGGCGTTGGCGATCTCGAGCGCCATGTTCACGCGCGTGGACCACGAGCTCTTCTTGTTCTTCAGGAACGTCGACAGGGTACCTGGTCTCCGGGCAAGATTGAACGGTGAGCGCGATGTCAGATAGTACCCAGCTGGAAACCGCACCGCCGCACACCCACACAACATAAGACACACACACGTAAGACGGTTTCGGTTACCATTCGGAACGAATTCGGTGACGATGGAGAGTTCGCTCTTCTCGGTGTCGTGCTGCACGCCCATCCACAGCACGATGTTGGGGTGCCTCAAGTTCTTCATGATTTGCACCTGCACAGCGCAAGAGGCAAAGGGTGATGTGCGATCAGTGCCATTGCCTTCACCGCACTGTCAACAGAGCCGAAGAAAAGCATCAAGAGGCTGGTGGGACCTCGTGCAGGAAGTCCTTGGCGATGTCGTCATTGTGTTGGTGCAGCTTCTTGATGGCCACGGTGGTCGTCAGGTATTTGCCCTTGTACACCTAGGGGCGCTCACAGCCACCAACACGCAGGGAAGACGGCAGTCAGGCGCAACGCGTAGAGCCTCCCAGGTTCGTAATAAGAAGTCGCGACCCCAAAGATGAAAGAGGAAAAAGATGAAGGATTGTAGAAAGGGGGCAAGATGACGTACGACACCAAAGGCGCCCCGACCGAGCTCGCTCTGTACGGTCAGCTTGCCGGCGGGAATCAGCCAATTCTCTTGAAGCTCTGTGATGCGCTCCTCGCTTGGTGGCTCGCCGTACATGTTATGCTCTGTTATCGTATCAAGGAGTAAAGACGCTATAGCTTAACGGTTATTTGGGGGCGAATCTCCAGACAGCTGGAGAGATTCAAGATCAAGATTTCAGGATAGCAAGAGATGATCATACCCACAACAGGATTTAAAAGGTGAACGGAGAGAACGGTGGACGATGCGACGCACTTTGCAGGTGATGATGAGGTAACTTGGTGTGTTCCTCGGCGCCAAGGGTGGAAAAAAACGACTGAAGAAATACCTCAAAGAAAATGTGTTGATATATTCAGAAGAATTACATTTTTATTAATCCTGCAAAATAGCAGCAGAAGGTACTTCGTCTTTGTGCTTGATTCCTTGAATACGATTCCCTGGCAGCCCCTTTGCCTGCATAGATCGCCGCCTCCTCAATTATTTCTTCTTCCTACAGCAACGAGAAGCATTACAAATCTGCTGAATCGGTCCATCATTTGTTCTGCTCACCATGTCGATGGTACACACCTCCACGACGTACCTCTCATATGAGCTTCTGCACTCCACGTACGGTTAATTCTACGATTGAATTGAACGTGTCATCTTGTTGTTGCAGCACGGCATGACGAAGGAGGAGTACTTGGCTTCGCGCACCGAGGAAAACCTGGCCAAGCGCAAGGCTCTCGGTCTTGAGTGGAAGGAGAAGTTTGCTCGTCTCGCCCAAATGGTATGTGCTCAAGGCAGGACGCACACGCACTCACCCCGCTGCACCCCCAACACGGCACACACAACACACCACAACGCACAACACGCACAGAAAAAGGATAGCGAGTTCACGGACGAGGGGCTGCGGTTGACGGAGCGGCTGCTGGACTTCAACTCGGACTGCTACACCATCTGGAACTTCCGCAGGCTCATCCTCCTCAGCAAGATCAGGGAGGCCAACGAGGAGCAGGCCCGCCTGGCCATCGAGGCCACCGAGCAACACCACAACCAGCAGCAGCAGCAGCAGCACGAGCAGCAGCCGCCGCATGAAGACGAGTCTGCCGGTGAGCAAGTCGAAAAGAAGAAGGACGAAGAGACGAAGGAGGAGCAAGCCACCACCACTACCGCGGAGGAGGCAAAGAACGAAAACGAAGCGAAGAACGAAGACCAAAGCGAAGAGGGACAGCAGCCAGAAACGTCGGAGGAGCAAACTCCAAAGGTCGAGGGAGAAAAAGAAGAAGAAAAGAAGGAGTTGACTGAGGAGGAGAAAAAGGCGCTTCTGGACGAAAAGCTGAGGCAAATCGAAGAGGCCAAGGTCAAGCGCCTGTGCACGCTATTCGAGCGCGAACTCGACGCCATCACCAGCCCGGCCATCAAGAGAAACCCCAAGCACGTCTTGGCCTGCACGCCCGTTCGTCTTGTGCTGGCACACTGGTGACGATCACTAACGCCAGCTGCTGGCACACGACACACACGAAACGCGCAGGTCCTATTGGCCGTGGAACCATCGGGTGTGGTGCATTCAGCAGCTCCAGTCGTTCGTGCCCGCGTCCACGCCGCCCGCCGCTGAGGGCGACAAGCCCGCCACCCAGTCCACCAAGGTGCGTACTGTTCAGGACTACTCGCCTCGCTTGCTCCCGGTGGCTTACCCATACTGCATATAGGACATGCAATACTTCTGGAAGAAGGAGCTGGGTCTGTGCGAGCTCTTCCTCAGGCTTGATGGCCGAAATTGTGCGTTTCCTTGCGTGTGTGCGTGTGTGCGTGTGTTGTTCGCGAGGAGTTTACGCTTAGATTCTGCTTTTCGTTGCGACTGTGAACGCGGCAGTCCATTGCTGGAACTACCGCAGCTTCATCACAGAAAAGGCTGGCGTCACGCTGCAGCAGGAACTTGCGTTCACCGAGCAAAAGATTGGCGAAGGCGGCCAATTCTTCTTCGCTAGCGCCGGTACACAGCTGCACGTAGCACTATCGCGACGTGGGCCCGTCCTCACCGTTGTCCTGTGGTTCTGTTCGTGGCCTGCAGGAGGGAAGAACAGTTTCTCGAACTACAGCGCCTGGCATTTGCGCAGCAAGGTGCTGGGCCAGCTGTGGGACGACATGCTCGCCAACCACAAGGACGAGGAGTACTGGCAGTCGGTCGATGAAGGTACGTGGCGCGCCTACCTCTATTACGCCATCGAAGTGGTCATAATACTAAAGTGTCTTATGCGCCGTGTAGAGTTCCGATTGCTTGAGCAGTCGCTGGTCATGCACGACGGTGAGAGCCCGTGGCAGTACCACCGTTGGCTGATGACCAAGGGTGAGTTGGGGGGGGGGATCTCTCAGTGTCAAACGTCCAAACATGAGCGCTCACGTTCCCTCTCCCCAATTCTCTAAACAGTGCCCAGCGAGCGCAAGGAGGAGATGATCCAGCGCGAGCTCGAACTCATCGATGAGATCATCAGCACAGACGAGGAACTCTCGCCCAACAAGCCTCCCAAATGTACGTTGTCTGCCGTCTGGTTGCTGTTGCTGTTGCTGTTGCTGTTGCTGTTGCTGTTGCTGTTGCTGTTGCTGTTGCTGTTGCTGTTGCTGTTGCTGTTGCTGTTGCTGTTGCTGTGTGTTCGATCGAAAGGCGCGCTGCTTACCGCCCGTGTGGCTTCGTTTCCATCTTTTCGTATGGGCTCACCGCAGGGTCAAAGGTTCGCATCTGACGCGACTGTTGCGACCAGAGTTTGTGAGCAAGTACCCGCGCGCCCTCTGCTCAGAGGCCTACAAGTACGCCTACGCCTGGTCCCTCAATTTATCGATTTGACGATGCTCTCGCTGGGCTCTTACCCTCTCCCCAACCCAACCCAACTCCAGCCCGGCCAAGGCCGCCGCAGCCGGCGAACACGAGGAACAGATCAACGAGGCCACCACGTATCTCAAAACCGTACGGCACACGGCACACGGCACACACTCACAGCGCACACGGCACACACGGCACGGACGCGTGGTAACTCCAATGCTGGTGGTGTCGTGGCTGTTGCGGTGTGTGCAGGTGTTGGTGCCCGACTTTGCGCGCGAGATGGACGGGTGGGACGTGTCCCTCTACAGCTCGCAGTTCCTCACCTCGACCCTCCACTCCCGCGGCATCAACGTGCGCTACCTGGGTCTCGTGCGCCACCACTCCACATGTACGCCCCACGCCCTCGTGCGACACGACACACGACACACTCCACACGACACACTCCACACAACACACTCCACACGACACACACGCACTCACGTACCGCACACAACACACACGGCACACGGCACGACACACACACACTACAGCGGTGACCTGGCGTTGGTACTTGATGATCGAGATGGTGTCCCGCGCGACCAAGTGCCTGCTGCGGTCGGCGATGCGCTACCAGGTCCGCAAGCGCACCACCGAGAACACGCCCGGCGAGTCGCAGCTCGTTTCCTCTATGGTACCGCATACCTGTGCACCGCTCTTGCCCCCGCCCGCAGTCTTCTCACCGCCCCATGTCGTGATTGCGTGTGTCGTGTGTCGTGTGTCGTGTGTCGTGTGTCGTGTGTCGTGTGTCGTGTGTCGTGTGCGTGCGTGTGCGGCGTGTGCGTGCGTGTGCGGCGTGTGTGCGATTGTGCGTGTGCGTTTTGTGACGGGGCAGGTGGATATCTTGAACCTCACGCTGGGCGTGGGCGAAGACGCCGAGCTGTTTTGGAAGGACGACATGCAGCCCCTCCTGGAGAGCAAGTTTGAAAGCTGCACCACGGGCGTCCCCCCGGCCTTCAATCTTCGGGTACGCGCTGTCACACACGACGCACGCGACCCAGACGACACACGACACGGTGCGCGCGAGCGTCTCTCTTTAACACGTCCGCGCGTGTTGCCATGGCATTATGTAGCAATACGTGGTGATCCCGCACGCCGACGTGAAGGGCGAAACGGACGGCCGGCTGTGGATCTACCAACACGTCAACGAATCCGGTAACGACTTCCCCTTTATCTCGCTCCCTTCGTCTGCCTCGCTCGCTCACAACGCACCGCACACACGCACCGCACACACGCACCGCACACACACCGCACGCGCGCATGCCAGTCGGGCTGCGATGGGTGAAGGCGTCGAAGAAGCTGTTTCAAGGCAACCCACGCGCGTTCGACGCCGACTACCCGCTGGACGACGCCGACTTCTCTCGGCTCGTCGATCGCATCGAATCCACTCCCCTCTCCCTCTACGCACAAGTACGTCGTGCTTGTGTGCGGGTGCGTGCGTGCGTGTGCGTGTGCGGTTTGCTCAAAGCGTGTGTCGTGTCGTGTCGTGTATGTGTGTGCGGCCGTACTAGGGCTACCTCATGTACAGAAAGGCGGTGTTCAAGGCCGAGGAGAAGCAGGACAAGGAGGCTCGCCACTTCTACATCCTCGCCGTCGACTACTTCAAGAGGTTAGCCCTTCACCCCACCCCCAACTGCCCGCGATTTCCCCCAAACTGCCCGCGTGTCGTGTTGCCCTGTTACGTGCGTGCGAGTTGGCTCAAGTCCTCTCGAACCGCTACGGATGCAGGGCGCTGCGGCAGGGCTACGGATCGGCCAACCTCTACACACTTCTGGCCGACAGCCACGTCGCCCTCAATCAACTCGAGAAGGTGCACTGTGCTCCGCCTCGTGCGCCGGTGCCGCGTCGTGTCTCGCTTGTGTGGCTCTGCAGTGATCTCTGTCCGTTGAATCTAATGCGCGGTGCCAGGCGGACATGTACTATGAGAGCGCGGTGGCGGTGAGCAAGCAGGACCCGCAGGTCCTGCTCAAGTATGCCATCTTCCTGGAGAAGTGCAATTTATTCGAACAGGCCGAGGACACCTATCTCCTCGTACGTGTCCGCCCTTCCTCACGACACACGACACACACGACACACACGACACACACGACACACACGACACACACGACACACGGCATGCAACGCGCATGGTGAGCTGACGAGGAGTGCTTGTTGTGCGATGGCGAATGTGCAGGCGCTGTCGAAGGACAGGGATCCCCAGCCCGGGATACTGTGTACATACGCGGATTTCCTGTTCACGCACCTGCACGCCTACGTCGACGCCCACCACCTCTACCTCGCTGCCATCAAGACCCTCAGCCCTCCCCCCTCCGCCTGCAACAACTACGCCTGCATGTCCCTCAAAATGGTACCCGCGTGTGCGGTGGTGCGTGTGGGTGTGGGTGTGCGTGTGCGGTGGTGACTAATGTTGAGAGGGTSGCGCGCAACCAGGCGAACGAGCTATTGATAAGCGAGCAGCCGGGAGAGGGATTGAAGCAGAAGCGGCAGGAGCTGGTGGAGCGGGCGCGGGTGTACTTCGAGCTGGCCCTACGGCGCGACCCCAAGCACCCGCAGCACCTCCGCAATTTTGGTCTCTTCCTCAAGCAGCACTTCAGCAACGAGACCACCGTGTGCGTCTCTGGTATAACCCCCCCTCTCTCGCTTCGTTCTTTTTTTCTTCGTTCTTTTTCTTTGCTTGGGCGGACGGTCACTCACCACACAATCGCACAGGCCGCTTCATGACAGCGGACGAGTTGATGGGCCGGGCGGGGCAGGAGGAGAAAGAGCGCGAGCAGCGCGCCAAGGAAGGTCTCCCGTAGGAGGTGGTGCAGCGAACACGACAAGCAAGAAAATAAAAAGGAAAACGTCCAGATATTCAAAACTAAACAAACGAGTGAGGTGGATCACCAGAGGGTCTTGTACTTCCTGATGGTGCCATCGCCACAGGCTACGAAGGCGCAGTCGTTGACCACCACCGAGTTGATGTGATCGCAGTCCGAACCTGATTTGGCCAATTTTAACGCGCGGGCGACGAGTGTTAGTGCGCACCGCACGTGAGTGGAGGCGAAAGGGCGTACCGGTCAAGTCGCGGTGCACTCTCTTGTCGTCGACGCCCCACTCGAAGCACAGGCCGTCGCCGGTGCCCACCCACAGCGTCTTCTCCTGCGGCACCGGCGGCCGTGGAGCCACGGCCTCGGTCGCCGTGCCGTCGGCGGGGATCAGATGAGCCGTGGATTCGCTGACGTCAGCAAAGTGTTGGGTGACATGGAAGAGAGAAAGAGCRGGCGAGGGCACCTTTGAATGGTTTCGACGAGGGACTGGGTCCGCAGATCCCACCGGAAGATGGTACCGTCCTGGCCGCCGGCCCAAACGTCGTCATCGGCCACGAGGCAGCAGTTGAGCGCCTCCGTCGCCTTCCACTACACGGGGCCACGCAGCACGTGTGTGCGTGAGCAACCAGGTTGGTCTACATTTACTAGTTATAGTTGCGTGTGTCCGCTGCGTACCTTGAAGAGCTCTCGCTTGGAGCGAACGTCCCAGCCCAGCATACTACCCTCCTCCTTGGCAACGAGCAGAATGGGTGAAGCCGGCTCTTGCTCTGTGGTGGAGATGGGAAGATGAGAGACAAGTCAGCCCACGCATTGCAGGACGATGATGAAACACACACACATTAACGTACGGTCATCACCACTTGGGCACCAGGCGGGACGCGGCCCAACCAGCAGGGAACACGCGTTGGCCGCATTGTCGGCAGCGATGCGGCCGTATCGAGAGACCGGCTGTTGGGTGGGCACGTCCCACAGCAGCGCCGTACCGTCCCTCGAAGTCGCTGTGACACCATAGCAGATCTAGAGTTAACCGGAAGGGGTCTAAGCGCACAGCTAACGAGGGCTGGGGGCGAGGCCGCACTTACAGATGAGGTTTCGGCCGCGGTCGATCATGGCGGCGCCCGTGACGGCGCCAGAGTGGCCCTGAAGAGTGGCCGCGCACTGCCCCGTCATGACGTCCCAGATCTGGCCGCAAGGCCACGCATGTCAGCGACGCCGCCTTCTGTGAAGAGATGGGAAAAGATAGGTGCGTGCCTTGAGCCGGAGGTCCTGGGCGCCGGTGAGAATGACCTTGCCCGAGGGGAACCACTTGACCAGGTTGATCTCTCCGACGTGCCCTTGCAGATCGCGCTGCGGCGAGGGGAAACGGGGCGTTGGGCGGTGAGGCGTAGGACCACGATGATGATGGTGGTGGTACGTGCGACGTACCCGCATGAGACCGTCCTTCGTGTGCCACACGCGCACGGTGCTATCGCTGCCGCCCGACACGCCCAGCTCACCACCCGGCGCAACATCCATCGACAGCACTGAAAGCATCAGACCGCACCACGTCGCGTCGTCGCATGAGCGCTCAACTACCCACTCACAGCTGGTCAGGAATAGCGTACCGCGTTGGTTGGGGTGGATCTGCTTCCATGTAGACGATGGCGCCTGCAGGACGCCCTTGTTTTCGCTTTGGCTGCTAGGGGCGAGGGTGAGCTGCCTCTTCTGTTACAACGTTAGAAGAGAGCCGCGTAGTGTAGTGAGTCGAGGAGAGACAGCCGGGCTGCACCACAGGACGAGTAGTGGTACCCTCCACTCCACCGAGGCCGTCAGCTGTGCACAGTCGAGCGCTACGGCACTGCCCTGCCTCGACACCTTCACGTCATCGTAGAGCGCCTTCTCTTCCACTACACGCTCACGGCCGTACGCATTAAATCATCTAAGCGATGCATCGAGGTGAGGGTGGCTAGCTGGTGGCGCACCTGAGGGCCGAAAGGAAACCCAAAAGGAGCCAGGCTCCTTCTCTTGATACACCTCATCCCAATCTGCCTGCGCGAGATGACTCGGCGGCAGGTGTCTGGGCACAGAGTCCGTTGTTGCGCTGCCCTTGCCTTCCACTTCCATCATGCAACACTCGCCTTCTTCAAGCGCAACTGGCGGGTGAACTGTACAGCCAGCAACAGCCAGTGCTGGAAACAGGACTGACAGCACACCAGCTGGTGTTAAAAAAAAAAGAAAAGCAAGGAAAATGGTTGGAATTCGTTTTTTCCCATTTTTTATGGATTTTGTTATGCGTCCTTCCGAGCGCGAAGAAGATGGAGCGGTCAGAGCGAGAGGGTGGGGACGACGAGGCAGCTGAGCAGCGCCGGAGAGAGGAGGAAGCTTTCCGAAGGGCGGCGAGGCAGCCTGCGGAGAAGAGGAAGCAGGAGCAGGAGCAGGCGCGCATTGCGTGCTATCCCTACGAGCAGGCACTCCAGCAGTGCTACGAGACCAAGTGGTTCCCCATGATAACGTGCTACGAAGAGAATAATGCATTTTGGGAATGCTTCAAAGAGAAGCGGGTACGATTATCTCTCAAACTTTCACTTCATTCCCAATTCCAAGAAACGGCACCTCGATTAATCGAGATTATTGATTGGCAGGGATTTTTGAAATCGAAGCTTGAGTTGTGGCAGAAGCAGCAACTGGACAAGACTGCCGCCACTAGCCCTGCATCCGAGCAGCCCCCACCACGAAACCAATAAATCGAGGTTCTACTTGCACTTGGCGAAATTTAAGATGCAACAGGAGTCGGTTTTGGCCCAGCCGACGTCAACACAAGGTTGGCCTAAGGGGCTTACGTTGGTGGCGGACTACCTCACAATTGACGAGGAGACCACCTTGGTGAACGCCCTCGATGAGCTCCCCTGGCTCGGAGAGATCCAGCGCCGCACCCAGCAGTACGGCCACCACTACTCCTACCGCAAGCAGCGTGTGGATGATACGCCCGTACCGCCCCTTCCCGCCTGCGTGCAGTACCTCCTCAACCGCTTCCAGGAGGACCCTCGTGTCCCCCTCGCCGCCGACCAACTCATCATCAACGAGGTACCACCACCGTCCGGCGTTGCGCTTCATTATATTTGATCATGTTCTTCTTTTATTTCAATGTAATGTGTGCTGGTGCAGTACCAACCAGGAGAGCAGATCAAGCCTCACATCGATTCGACGACGGACTGGGACGGGTGTGTGGTGTCGCTCTCGCTGCTCGATGATTGGGACATGATCTTCACCCACCCCGATCACGTGCGTCTTCATTCTATTCTTTGCCTGCACCCATTCTCCTTCGGTGCAGAACAATGCAATGATTCTCACACCGCACGCACACTCAGGAGACCGTGACGATAACCCTGCCGCGGCGCTCACTGCTGGTTCTGACCAGCGACGCCCGATACGAGTGGTTCGTCTCCTTACCACTGCACGCACTGCACACACGTGTGTGGCACTGATCAAGAACTGCCCTTGCAGGAAGCATGGCATCCGCCCGCAGGTGGAGGGCAGGTCACGTCGCATCTCCCTCACCTTTCGCCAGCACAAGGAAACGACCGCACCGCCCTCGGCACCAACGTCATGAGCGGTCCATGAGGCCCACTACGCACGCACCACCCCAACTGATAAATCGGTCTATTTACAAAGGTGGCGCCCCTTGGGTGCGCTCTTCACAAGGGGCTGGTGGTGCTGGTGGCGCTGGCGGGCGGCTGGCGGAGATCGATAAGAAGCCGCCAGCTCTTCGTGGGCTCAACGTCGACCCGCGCGAGCCAGTCGCTGTAGGCGTAGCGGAGGCAGTCGTCGCTGTGCACGTTCACCACGTCCCCGTCCTTGTCCTTGTAGCGCACCTTCACCCCGACCTCCCCGCTCGCCGCCGCTGCCACCAGCGGCCCGTGCACCCGCTCGATCTCCCTCAGGAGGTCGGCGTAGTGCAGTGGCCGGTGGGCGTCCAGCAGCAGCAACGACACATCGTCGTCGTCGTCATCTTCGCCTTCTTCTTCTTTTCCTTCATACTTCTCGTGAAGAAGATTGCGAGGCGAGGCACTGGCGAAGCCGCTTCGACGACGCAGGACGCACTTGACGGCGATGGTGCCGAAGAGCGAGGCGTAGGCCAGCGAGAGGGGCATCCCGCGCAGCTGCCGGTACTGCGCCTCCTGCAGCCTCCTCGTGCGCCCACTGTGTCGGGCCGCGACGTCGGGGGCCGACCAGCACAGCGGTCGTGGCGTCGGCGTCGGCGACCCATCTCTCGGTCGGCCGGTGCGCAACTGAGGCGGCGGCAGCTCGGTGGGACACGATCGAGACTTGGTGGGGGCGGTCTGGACTCTAGCGGGACGTGGGCTGGCCGAAGAGGAGCTGGTGGTGCGGATGAGGACCGACTCCGCTTCGAACGAGGCCGATCGCACGAGGGCCTGAACTGTCTCTGCCGACACCGGGCTCTTTGGCACTTCATCTACGGTGGCCGAAGATGACGTAGAACGCAAGTCCGACAGGTCTATCCCGGTGAACTGTTCTCGCTTCTGCCGTGCGTCGGCCGGAAGATCGTCAAAAGGAAGCGAGGCCTGGGCGAGAGTCGCCGGGTGCGCCGGCGAAGAAGTGGCGGGGCGGAGGTGGACGAGTGAGAGACGAAGTCGACCTTGGTCGAGCAGTGAAGTGATGCCGAGGACCTCGCACAGCCGCACAAAAGGTTCTCCGTACTCACCGAAGGCAGGCTGTGGGAGTGAGGCGGCGAGGAGGTGGTGGCCTTTGAGCTTGGCCTTCTTGACGGCGGACACATAGGGGCGGAGGTCGTGTTGCTTGAGGAACTTGACCACCTCCTTAGTGCCCCAGCTCTCTGCTGGCTTGCTGGCGATGGCCTTGCGTGGCCACACTCGCGAGCTCATCTCTGTTCTTTGTGATGGTTTGGTGCCGTGACGGGTAAGAAGTGGGGGACCGGCTGTTTGAATTGTAGACAGGCACCTGGGCTCATTCTCCTTGAAGACAACCCGCGTGTCTTTCCCGTTGTCCAAGCCCGTACAACGCAAGTTTAGAGGCCTGCCGTGCCGCAGCTGCGTGGAAACGGCGCAGGGTTCGGAACTACAAGATCGATTGCCCCACTCAAACTCTTCCCTTTCGGGCACAAACCTCCGTTCCGCGATTCTCGCTGACTTGTCCCTGCCAGTCCGCGTACATGCCCGGCACAGTGCCGAATAGAAAATAAAACCGCAGTGGCCAAGGACAACGTCAGTTGCTGTGCAGCTTGACCCTATCTCTGGTAAACACACTGACTGTCCCCTCCAACGCCAGGTCAGTGAGCAAAATGATTACAGGCACCCGCAGCTTCATTCCTCACGCCTTCTGCCAGAGCACAGGGTGCAAAAGGGTGCAAAAGGATGATGAAACCAAAAATGAATGCTCTCCCCCGCCGGGATTTGAACCCGGGTCGTCCGCGTGACAGGCGGAAATGCTAGCCAACTACACCACAGGGGATTTTAGTTGTAGATAGACAGCCTTCCTCTTGAGTCGTCTTCCTCTTAAGTCGTACCCGCACTTTTGCTTAATTTGTTTCAAGTTGGGTGGTGGAGATGATGGTGTCTAGAGCGCGCTTTATCTCGGCGCGCGTGGTGACGCCGGTGCTTGAGCCGAGCCGCTGGGGCATGCCTCCCACAGGCAGCTTGCCCAGGAATTCGCCCACCACGTCGGCACACACTGCACACACGAACACTCCGCAATCTTGGTACCATTCACGCACGAATGAGGAGATGCCACCTGTTGGATGAGCATTCACGACGTCAGAGGCACAGTACCAGAGCCGTTGCCTTGCTGTGGGGTACAGACAGCCTCTACGGTGGGTTCTTCTGCACCGCCCAAGACCGCATGCATCTGCAGGTCACGAGGCCAAATGCGTGAGCGCGGCTGCATTGCCAGAAGAGATGGCACTGTGTGTGTATGGTGTGTACCACTCTGGCCGTGCGTTTGGCAGCCTTGCAGACCGTGGCCTGCTTCGAAAAGGAGTCGTAGTGCCTGAACTTTCCATCTCGCTTGGTGTACACAAGTAGCGTCCTGCAAGAGGGCAACGACTAGTGTGAGTACTAGTGCTTGGAGGTGGGTGGACCTGGCCACGAAGCCGGTACCAGTGGGTTCCGCCAGCGTGATCAATGCTGGGGTTGTCGTTGATGGGCATCAGGATCATGGACCTCTTCTCCAGCTCCAGCGCTGCCATCGCCTCGCGCACCTCTTCCACGTCTGCACATTGTGTGCGACAACGTGATGAGTACACGAAAGATGCAACAACGTGAGAAGTACACACAGAGGGAGCACTCCCTACCGTCGGAGAAGTTGATCATGAACATCGCGGATGGGTCGACGAAGAGCAGGTCCTCTTGGTGGTCCTTGAATCGCTCCTTGGCCAAGTATCTGCAGAAGAAGAACCATTTCAATTACGAAAGAAAGAAGCGAGGCTTAGAAGATTTGGGCAGCAAGTACTCGAACCAGAAGGAGATTATGGAATCATTGAGCCACTGCCCTGGTCGGAGCAGCGCCACGTCCGACTCATACAGCGTCGTGTCCCCGTACGTCACAACGACCTTGTCCATCGGCCGTCGTAGGGCAGCGATTTGTTTTTGTTCTGATTATTTAGCGATTTCTGCTGTTTTTCCGCTCCAGGCCTCGAGAAAATCGAATTTTTGGAGTCACTCCGGAGGGAGAGATCGAAGCTGCAATCTGCAAGGCCTGAGCTCGGGGGAATTGCTATTGTTCGACGATCAATGCCGAAGCAGAGGAAGGGAGGAAGCGCTTCCACGGGGAGGTGGTCACTTGCGGGGAAAGGCAAGGGCAAAGGCAAGAGGAAGGACGATCTCGAGGGAGGATCGCTCGATGCGGCGGGCGCAGAAGGTTTGGTGCCGGGCATGAACGAGCTTAAGTGGAGGACGGTCAAGATCGATGACGCCTTGCGAGGTGAAGCCGGTCTGGTGACCTTCGAAGAGCTGGATGCCTCGGAAATCGCTCATCTCCTTCCCAGCAAGCCCGCCGCGGCATCCACCAAGGAACAGGCAAAGAAGGGCAACAAGCGGAAGAGAGGAGGCAAAGAAACCACCACAACAGTACACGCCTCCTCAATTTGTGATCTTCATGGTTGCGATTTTATCGATTTAATCTCTCTTAATTCCTTCCTTTGGCTCTACGCGATTTTCATTTCAAATTATTTTAATTATTGTTTTCATGGGCAATGGCAGAACGAGCCAAAGGAGGGGAAGCCAACCCCGAGCGGACCCGAAGGGGCGGAGGAGTCGAAGCGCGCGAAGAAGAGGAGGAAGTCCGCCGAGCAGAAGGCCGCCAGGCAGCAGAAGCAGCAGCAGCAGCAGCAGCAGCACGCGACCATTGCCGCCGATGGCGAGGCTGCCGCCACGGATGCCAAGCCAGACGACCAAGCCGCGGCCGAGGAGCCTATGGCCACCAGCGCTCCCGCCAGGAAGACGAACAACAAGAACAAGAACAAGAAGAACAAGGCAAACGTGACCAAGGACGTGGAGGGACAGGGCACCACAAACGACGAGAAGAAGGCAACGGCGACGGCGACGACGAAGAAGAACGCCAAGAAGAACCAGCAGCAGAGGGAGAAGGAGAAGAAGGAGAACGAGTACGTGCCGGCGATCGTGCCTACGGCCAGCGTGGAGGACTGGAAGCGGAAGTGGGGCCGCCTGAAGTCGTGGCAGCACTTCAACCTCCACCCGACGCTCATGGAGGCCATCAAGGAGTACAAGTTCTTCTCGCCCACGCCCATCCAGGAGAAGGCCCTCACCGTCGCCCTGCGCGAGGACAAGGAC
>CACVKS010002378.1:0-10170 GCA_902749335.1 Acanthamoeba triangularis
TTCCATCACGGCTTCGATTTGCTTTTGATAATTATTTAGATAAAATAAGTCGTTACAAATTAAATAAATAATATTATTTTCTTGATTGGAGACACAAGAAGTTTCGTGCAGGCGCCACGAGAGTCGCCCTTGCCACCCAACGAAAAGTGGGGCCATGGGGCGTGGGCTGACGTGCGCAAGCGATGCCACCAGACGTACAAGACAAGGGCAAGGACAAGAACCAAGAGCTGAAGGTTCGTTCTGCACGCACGATTAGATGAATCATACGTCTATTGCGCAAATGTTGAAACAAATCTACGCGTGCAAAGACCCAGAGGTAGGCCATGGCCCAACAGCATGTGCTTGAGGTGGGGGACGTAGTGGCGGTGTGGCCACACGAAAACGACTCCCTCTTCTGGCTGACCATCTGCCGCGACAACGTACGTGCGTCATCTCTGCTTTGTTGTGTGTGTGTGTGTGTGTGTGTGTGGTTAATCATTGTGGTTAATCGTTGTGGTTGGTGCCGCAACAGGTGAAACCTGGCCACGACTGGACAGAGTGCGATATTCAAAGCTACTATCTTCGCTTCACGGGCCAACGTAGGGGAGGGCTCATGGTCTTTGCCGAGGAGGTCGAAGAGAAAGCGTATGGCACTATCTCGCTCGCCAGCATCATCTGCCGGTCGGTCCAGCTCCTCCCGCAAGAGGGCAAGGAAGCCGGCGAGGGCTTCTCCTTCCTCCTGCCGCTCGAGGAGGAGGCACGCATCACAGAGGCAATCCACGCCTTTGAGGAGGAGGCGGAAAGTGACGGCGAAAGCGACAGCGACAGCGACGGCGAGACTCTCAAGCAAGTCAAGAAGGAACCGATCGACCTCGACACCGTACCCCTTGAGGAGGAGCCGCAGGAGGAGCCGCAGGAGGAGCCGCAGGCCACGGGGAGGCCTCAAGAGAGACAGTACGAGGTCAACAAGATCATCGGTCAGCGGGAGAGCGAGGAAGGCGGGCGCGAGTACCTGCTCGAGTGGGTCGAGAGCTGGGCGTGCAAGGGTGAAATCTTCCGCAGGCCGCTACCGCGCACGAAGAAGACCAAGGCCAAACCAGAGGAGGCGGTGGGCAAGACCGGCGGCGACAAGGTGGACGGCCTGGGCACAGTCGACAGGGAGGTCGTGCGGATCCTGGAGGTGAAAGCCGGCGGCACAGGTCGCTGCTACAAGGTCGCGTGGAGGCCGACGTGGACCAGCGAACGCGATTTCCCGGTCATCTACATCCCTAAGTGGCGAACCGAGCAGCAGCAGCAGCAGCAGCAACAGCAGCAGCAACAGCAGAAGCAGCTGCAACAGCGGAAAGAGACGGAAGCTGCCGTCCGGCGGACACTGCCTCGGCTGCCGACGGTGGCGAAACGAAGCATCACGCTGGGTCGGGTCGAGTCTCCAGCAGGTCGGACTCCCACAGACGGTACGTGACCTGCTGCGTGTCGTCGCGTAGTGCGTGTCCTCGCTAACGTCGCAAAGCTGTTACAGAGAGTCGAAGTGGACTTTCGTCACCGTATGCCGCGACACCCAGCTTTGAACCCCAAGGTAGGAATTCGTTGTCAGCCAGCGCTCGTCATGTGTTGGTGCTTACTTATTGTTATTGTTTTTTGTCGCAGAGACTCGCCTGGCGGAGGATGGGGGCGATACCGACAGCAGAGACGGCGGCGGCCAGAGGGAAGCAACCACCCCGGAGCCGAGCCGAGAGGAGTCGCCCCAGAGGGACCGCGCCGAGGCATCGATCACCAATAGTACTCCGCCGTCTCAGATCGCGAGCATGGCCATCGACAACCAGGCCGAACCAGGGTCGAGCCTGGAGAAGCAGAACAAACGGAAGGAAGCCCCGAGCGAAGATGAGGAACAGGATCGGGTCACCCTCGACGAGATCCCCAACCCCGACGCGCCGGGCAGGCCGAAGGCACTGAGCGACCATGTGGCCCCGGTGGCCGCGAAGCGACCGCGGAGGGCGAGCGCTGCACCGACGACCGCAACGGCTCCAGTCAAGCCCGCAAGCACGACGGTGGCGACGGAGACGACAGCAACGGCCCCAGCCAGGCCCGTACCGGCAGGCAAGACGCCAGCGGCAGCAAGTGGAGCGGCGCCGCGCACGTGGCGCGAGATCGTCCGGCTGTCGTTGGCCGAGCTGGGTCAGGCCTCGGTGGCCCAGCTCGACGCCCACATCCTAGCCAATTTCCCTGAGAAGAGGGGTTTACGAAACACCAAGGCAGCGATCCGCGAGACGCTGAAAAGGATCGGGCAGCTCTGCCGGCACCGGGGTGGGCGCGACCAAGAATGGCGACTGCGAGATGCCGAGGAGGAATGGGAAGAACGAGAAGGAGAGGAGGAGGACGAGGAGGAGGAGGCAGAGGAAGAGCAAGTCGATACCAACAGACTGCGAGCCCTCTACGAAACAAGCAGGAGGCCGAGCCT
This sequence comes from Acanthamoeba triangularis, assembly GCA_902749335.1. Lineage (NCBI taxonomy): Eukaryota > Discosea > Longamoebia > Acanthamoebidae > Acanthamoeba > Acanthamoeba triangularis. The sequence continues at coordinate 2,438 of CACVKS010002378.1, forward strand.
GGACGATCTGAGGAGCCACTTCAACAAAGCTTCTTCGAATGCAAATCTGTACGTACACTCTCATTCAAATTATTCATTCACCTTACCTCATTCTAACTCTATTTCTCTCTCTCTCTCTCTCTCTCTCTATGCGTGCATGCGTGTGCGCGCGCAGGGAAGAGCTGCATCAGCTGGCGAATCACATTCGCCATGAGCTTGAGGAAGAAGGTGTGACTGACCTCTCCCTTGAGGATGTGGCACCACCACCATCAGCCCTTACCCTGTACGTCCTCGCACCCCTGATTTCGTCCGGGCAATGAGAGTTTACCATGGGGTGTGGTATTGTTGGTTGTGCGTCGTGTTGTGTTGTGTTGTGTTGTGTTGTGTTGTGTTGTGTTGTGTTGTGTTGTGTTGTGTTGTGTTGTGTTGTGTGTTGTTCTTCACACAGGTTTGTGTGGTATAATGGTAGAGGGCACCTGCAGGCGCACCCATGGCCAGTTACAGTGGATGAGGTCAAGAGAAAGACCCTCCGGGAGGCTGGGCACAAAGGGCCGATTGTGTGCGACAACTACACACTCTTCCTCTGCCCTGTCCCCCCGGACACCGAGCCCGAAGAGGTGTGCGTAATTGAGGAGGCTGATGGTGGCCGGAACTTATGGCTCGTTGATGGCTGTTGGCCAACACCCTCTGAGGGTGCGCCTTGACGTCGTTCTTACGACGAAAATAAAAACAAATCAAAATCAAAAACAAAAATAAAAATCAGTGAGGCACGCTTGAAGGGATGGAGATGGAAGGAGATGAGGGCATGATGGAGACGGAGGAGGAGTGGGGCACCGCGCCCGTGGCCTCATCTTCAGGCCCGGCTGGCAATGGCGATGCCGGCGAGGAAAAATCGGAGGACTGGGGTGTGTTGGGGCTGCGATCACCCATCACGAGCGACGAATCGTGCTTGTTGGATGATATCTTCGATCCTGCTCGATTCCCTTCTTCGGCAGGCACGCTCTATGAGAAGGTGGCCGCAGGTGCATTCGAATCGATACTGGACGAGAAAAACTATGCGACTGCTGCACAACAGCAGCAGATGGTGGAGGAGGTTGTGACCTGCCTGCCCTACCTTGTGCGAGTGGCACTCGCCAATCCAGCCCACTCCATTCTCTTCCAGAAACTGCACGCTCTGCCGCAGGTACACTACACCGCGTCATCTGCAGCCCATTTATATGATTTCAACTCCACTTTAATCAAAATGGTGTGGACCCCAGTTGAACAGCGTGCTCGCGTACCTGGCACTGGATATCGACGCCGTGGAGGACCCGCTAGAGGCCGAACTACAGCGCAAGAGGAAGACCGGCTCGATGGTGCGCCTCCCACGATGATATCACACCATCGCCTCTCCGCGTTCTCACTTGCTGACCCCAACGAGCTCTTCTCCTGATGGCCATTTGCATTCATCAGAACCCTGCAGAGGGCAGCCTCGTGTTCCAATACGGCGAGCGGCTCGTGTCAGAGTTTGAGAATGGCAGCGAAGAGGTCAAGATGAGGTGAGTCGCTGGCAATAACGCTACCTTGCTTCTTTTTCTGTCACTGATGCGGCGGTGAACCGCCAGGCTCTTCTTGAGCGAGCTCCACAACGTGATGGACCACGTGCGGCTTGCGAATGCGTCCAAGTCCAGAGGCGCCACCAGGAGCTTCCCCGCCTACCACTCGGAGATCTTCGGCGACGAACTCTACCTCGAAGAGCTGGGCTTCATCCTGCCCATCGCCATGCTGCGCTTGCGGCGGACACCGTTGAGCTTGGAGGTACCTACCAGCACCAATTCTCGCGCACGATTCGCGCACGATCCACGATCCACTCATCGCACGCAACACTTTCCCCCCACAGGCCGTGATTGAAGCCCTTCTGTGCGTCGACCTCGGAGGCCGACTGCTCCGCATTCTCTTCTTCAACCTGCCGGCGCTTCGGGACGAGATCCTGCTCACGTTGATCAAATGCGCAGCAGCTGCCCCACATCTAGTCACGTACATCTCTTCTTCTTCTTCTCCTCCTTCTTCTCCTTCTTCTTCTTCTTCTTCAGTCTTCGTTTCAGCGACTGATCGCTAAGCCCACACTTTCCTTGCGCTCAGCGAGGTGCTGCTGGATCTGTGTTCGCTGTCGGCCACGATCGCGCTCTTTGTGCGGACGTGGGTCATGCAACAACATCAATTGCCTGGATTGGCCCTGAAGCTCACCATCACCCATATCAAGGACGAGGTACGACAACCCCCCTCCGCAGTCAACTGCCCTCAATTTTCTCTCGGCTCACATGCAATACACTATTATCGGTCAGGTTGCCTTCATGAGCGGTCTGCTGCACGATCACAAGTGGATCGATTCCTATTTTAGTGAGCAACAATCCGGTATCGAATTCCTTAATTATCATAATAATTATTTAATAATTATTAAGCTGAGCTTTGGTTCCCCGCGCCGCCCATGACCGTTTACTTATGCGCGTCACAGTGCCAGGAAGCCCGGTCATCTTGCTACGCGCGAGGCTGCTGACGATGGTAGTCGAATGTGACGGCAGCATCAGCGGCAAGTCCACGCTGCCCGCACAACAGCGCATCAGGCTCACCGCCCTGATCAAGCTCTACTGCGGCCTCGTGGGCCTTCTCAAGCTCAAACTCGAGGGCGAGGAGATGAACGCCATTCTGTCGCTCCTCACCAAGGTCAAGGACGAACGGTACGCCTCAACTCTGTCCCTCCCCTGCGTCGCCTTCGACGATCACAGCAGCATCCCTACTAGCGGCTAACGGGTCCTTTTGTGCCACTAGAATCGCCAAGCTTGGACTGTGCTGGTTGCTTGCCTGCGAGGGACTGCTGCGCCATTGCTCCAAGGTACGTTGTCGCTTCTCTAACTGAAACGGGAATGAGAAAACGCCGGCTTACACATGTCTTTTTTATATTGTCTTATTGATTCTCAGGAAGCCGTGGTGGGCTGCTTGTCGTCGCTGCTCAAGAGTGGCCACTGCTTGGAGATGCTCTCGCTGCTCGCCATCCACTTCCACACCAACCAGATATCGTCGGCCATCGAATTGATCCGCGAGACGCTCGGACTCACCGTCGCCATCCACAGCGAGAGTCTGAATCAGGTAGACTAGTCTTACGACCTATGCGTGCCGTGTGTGGTGCGGGAGATTGACATGCTCGCCCCCCCCCCAAAGATTGCAGCGGTGTTCACTGAAGACCTATTTACCGAGGAAGTGGTAGCCAAGGAGGCTGTGGCCCTCGCCGTTCGGCCCAAGGTCCGTTCCTTTCTCACCGCTTGGTTGCACAACGGCCTTCGAGTGTCTGACGTGCAACTCGAACCCGCACACGCCCCACGCACACGACAGTTGTCGGACAAGGACACGAAGTCCTTCGCGGTGATGTGCGTCTACCACCTGCTGAAGAACAAGATCTTCAGCAAGCACCGGGTCGACGTGGGCGAGTGGGTGTGGAGCCAGATCACCCAAGCCGACGAGCCCATCCACTATCTGCTCCCCGCTCTTATAGAAGAATGGGTCAAGAGGTAGGTTCATTGCGTCATGGCGCCCTTTTGCGCACATGCTCACACTCACGCGACACACACCACACCACACCAGCATTCTGGCGCCCACAACGTCGTTCTGCATGAAGCGACCGCTTGAAGAGCAGATCGTCGCCGTGTTTAGCGCGTCGGCGGCGACCAGGCGAAAGCGAAAAGAGAAAGAGGCCTCACTGCCGGCGGCGGCTGCCCAGCTGGGCACGCCCGTCGGCGAGCTGACGTCCCAGGAAAGGGCCTCGCAGGTGCTGGCCCTCTACTTTGCGCTCTACTACAACGAGGAGGTCCTGCGGCAGAGCATCGAAGACCGGAGCCGCAGTGGCCAGCGGGCCGTCTTCTCGCCCGGCAAGACGGGCAAGGGCAACACCGTGCGAGGTACGTCGCGTGTGTCGTGTGCGTGTCGTGTGTGTCGTGTTGTGTGGTGCTTATGAGGGAGTGTGTGCGGTGTGATGTCGGTTGCCCAGCCTATTCCGGCGAGTTGATGGAGTCGCTGCCGGTCAAGGCGCTGCTTAGCCACGCTCGCGAGCGGTCGGCCGACACCTACAGCAACATCTACCCGCCGCTGCTCAACCTCGTCATCTCGCAGTTCCCGGGCCTTCTCACTGTCGTCAACATGCTCAACGAGGAGGAACAAAAGAGCAGGTACCAACCTCACCCCACTAACTACTGATAATAAGTAGACACGACACAGTCCATTCCCTAACGCTGTGTCTACCGCGCAGTACGATCAAGGAATTCCTCACCATTCCGCACTTCAACTTTGTCGACGCCAATATGCGACCAACGGACGACGAGTCCTCCTCGCCGCTGGCTCAGGAGAAGGCAGTGGCCCCCGAGCACGCGGTCGTCCAGTCGGCCTTCGAGAGCGTCCTCACCGCGCCCATCCAGACCCTCTTCAGTACTACCACCAGTCGCCTTTTTTCTGTAGACATGTCTACAGAAAGTCGATGCGTGGCTATTGGCTGACCCGTTCGCGTGTGGCGTTGTGGCAGTGCTCACGCAGCTGAACCGGCTCTCGGCCTCGGAGCTGCAGGCCTACACCGACCTGCTCATCTTCACCCTGCTCCCGCTCCTCCTTGAGGACGATGTCCAGCATCGCGTCAGGTTCGAAGCTCGCACCACCACATGTGGAGCGCTGGCGCTAACTCGAGTTTAACCGACGCACGCGTGTGTGTGGGTGGGTGGGTCACAGAGTGCGGTTTGTCGAGCTGTGGGAATTGTTGCACACGCTGACGCCCTTCGAGTCGGCGCTGAAGAGCATCAACGCCATCTCCCCGCCGTCTGCGATGGCGACCGCGATGGACTTTCCCTCGGCCTCGGCGCACAAGAGCGAGCGGCGCGGCGTGAGCCACTACAGCCACATGGACGTTGTCATGGACCCGCTCCTGGTCTTCCGATGCGACCCGCGACTCTTCCGCATCCCGCCCCTCTTCAAAATGCTGCTTCAGGTACGCTGGCCAGCGGGACCGCCATCACCGTCTCGACCCTAACCGCACACACCGCACACACCGCACACACCGCACACACCGCACACACCGCACACACCGCACACACCGCACACGGTACCGTGTTTTCGTGTGTCGTGTGTCGTGTGTGTCGTGTGTGTCTTTTTGCTTCTTGATAATAGGACAGACTGTGCTCATCGATCGCTTTTGTTCAGGGCAACGCTGACAAGGGAGCGCGACACGAGGAGCTGGTGAAGCTCCTCCACGCCCAGGACACCGCCGTCGTCCAACTCCTCCTCGACGTCTGCATCGACCGAGACAATTCGCCCATCAAAGGTTCGCTCGTCTTCCACATGCATGCGTGTGTGCGATCGTGCGTGTGTTATGGTGCGCGTGCGGTGGTGCGTGCGGTGTGTGCGGTAGTGCCTGATCGACTGTTGTGCAATCCAGGTCCGATGGAGGAAGTGCGGATCCAGAGCTGCACGTTCATCCACCAGATGTTCTGCGAGACGCCGCAGTTGATGAAGCTGGTGCACCTGCAGGGCTACCCCGACGAACTCCTCCCCGTCACCGTCTACGGCATTCCCTCCATCCACGTGGCCCTCGAGTTCCTGCCCGAGCTGCTCAACCAGCCCCAGCCCGAGCGTCTGGTCTTCGCCATCAAGCTCGCCGGCTTCCTCATCGAAAAATACACTCTGCCCAAGTGGTGCGTGTGTGCGGTGTGTGCGCGGTGTGTGCGGTGTGTGCGGTGTGTGCGATAACTAACAAGATCTGTGGTGCTTGCGTGTAGTATCGACCTGGCGCGGATGGTGTTGCAGAAGATTCACTCGATGACGGTGGCCAGCGACGACCCCCGCACTTTCCTCATGGAGACGCTGCCCTCCCTGGCCAAGATCGCCACCACCTTCCCGGCGCAACTCGCCGAAGACACCGTCAGCCTTCTCCAAGGTTCGCTCGCTTTCGAACTCTCACACGACCAACACTTGTGTCACGTGGACTTATTGTCTGATGGGTGTGGCGTGTGTGTGTGCGGGCAAACAAAAAACAACAGAGGTATCGACGATTGCAGGACGTTCGGCGGCGGTGGGCGGGGTGGCCGTCGCGCACCCGCAGCTGCACGCCCAGATTCAGGCCACCTTCGCCGCCCTCGCCGCCCGCGCCATCGACCCCATGGCTTGACCTTCACTGCGCTTCTTCTCTTCTCTTTTTCGCCAATGCACAGTGCCTATTATTTTATTTTATTTTTATTTATTTTTTATTTTAGTTTTGCTCAGTTGGTTTCGTCATCGATGGCGGAGAGGGGAGGCTCGTGATCGGCGAGCCTGGCGTTTTGGTCCAAACGCACCCGCTTCAAGGCCGCTGCAATGGCCTCCCCCAGCCTCTGGTTCCTCTTCTTGCTGCGCTGCCACCTGCGCTTCTCCTCCTCCTTCTCCTTTTCCCTTGTTGCTGCGAGCTCCTTCCTCCTCTTTTCCTTGGCCTCCCGCGCCAGCTGGGCCAGCCTCGGCTCGGCCTTGGCTTCTGGCCTCGCCGCTGTCGCGCTGGCCGTCTTTGCCGGCGTGGGCGCGGGTGCGGGGGTCAGTTTGGCTGCGGCCGCCAGCCGTCGAGTGTCCGGCGGCGTCCTGGCCTTCATTCCCCATTCTTCTATTTCCTCGCCGTCGTCTTCGCTCTCTCTGCTTTCGCTTTCTTCATTTCCGCATTCGCTTTCCTCGCTTTCCTSGCTTTCGCGGGCSKGCTTTCCTTTGTCCGGGTCGGCCGCGTTGGTCGCGAGGTCCCACAGCGATCGGTCGACGGCGTTCTTCTCCTTCTCGAGCGGTCGCACATAGATCAGCTTGGAGATKCGMACCTCGTCTTCGGTCTTCTGCCCCTTGGGGCACCKGGCGTTGTGGCTCCAGAACCAGCTGTCGATCGACAGCCAACTGTCTCCCCCTGAGTCCATGTAGATGCTGCCCACCACACGACATCACACTAGAGTCAGCAGCGAGAGAAGCGCCTCGGGGGGAAGAAGAGTGTGTGGGCGTACTTGCCGCGAGCGCTGAAGTGCGCAGTCACCTTGCACGCGCTGCAGTAGAGCACGTCGTGTTCGGGCGACAGCAGGCGCCTCGCCACCAGGTCCACCAGAGACACCYGCGCGGGCTGTCTRCGGGACGCGCGCTTGTTGGGCCGGCCCGACGACGAGTTCGAGACAGCCAACTTCTCCAAGTACTGCCCAAAGTCCAGATATTATAATTATTTTTTCTTATTTTTTCAATTTCCTAATTTAAGAAATAAAAAAATAAATAAATAAWTATTTAGAGAATGTGAAACGCACTTCGTCGGTGTCGTCGTCTTCGTCRTCGTGMGCTTGRGTGAGAGCCCACGGCCAATASGTCTCCCCGCCGTAGTCACCGAGCAGCTCCTCGCCTGACACAAGGTCAGCGCACGACCACACACACACACACACACACACACACACACACACACCCCATCCCCAGAGGGGACCCCTTCCCAAACTTGGGGTAGGCCTACACACACACACACACAACACGCACAACACAACCAGCAACACCACGCGCAGCACTTACCGGCTAGAATGTTGCGAGTGGCTTTGACCAGAATGCGGGGAGGGTATCTGAGGAACTTGACGTTGGGTTCTGGAACGAGTGAGTCCACACGCCCGAGGTCACGACACTGACACACCGCCCGCCCGGCCTCAAAGACCTTTGTCGAGGCGGGCGGTGTGTCAGTGTCGTGACCTCGGGCGTGTGGACTCACT
>CACVKS010002411.1:0-12723 GCA_902749335.1 Acanthamoeba triangularis
CCTCCAGGATGACGTCACCCTCCTGCTTCTTCTTCATCATCACCTGCTTGTCCCTGGTCTCCCCGCCACCACCTTCATCGGCAGCAATCGGGTCGGTTTCTTCGTTGAGAATGTCGCCTCGGCCGATGYTGATGAAAACGGCGCCGGGCTTGCACGCCGAGAACTCGCGGAGGCCGAGCAGGCCCTTGGTCTGCGGCGTCGACGGCAGCGCGTTCACCACGTAGTCGCACCGCGACAGAAAGGCGTCGATGTCCTGCGGGACAACCGGCGATTGAGTGGGCGAGACATGACCAGGGTGACGATGATAAGACGTACTCGTCCACGGCCGTGGTTTCCGGGCGTGGTGGCGTGCGTTTCGAAGAGTTCGTCGACGGCGCCGGCGTTGAGCATATGGTGATAGCGCTCCTTGCTGCTGACCAGACCCACCACGCGCATGTCGAACGCCTTGCCCCTCGCCAACTCGCGCCCGATGTCGCCCAGGCCCATGACGCCTGTGTGCGTGTGTGAGAAAGAACGAAAGCGAGGAGCGTTGTGAGCAAAAGAACGAAAGCGACGAGAGAGAGAGAGAGAGTACCGAGGGTGAGGGAGGAGAGAGGTCGGTAGTCGTAGCCGTCGTGCGCGCCGCGCCACTCCCTGCGCTCCTGCAAGTCGCGCAGCAACGGGAGCTTGCGCTCGCGCGACAGCACGAAAGCGAACACGTACTCGGCCATCGGCTTGCCGAACACTCCGCCCAGTCGCGTCAACCCGAACGAAGGCACCTGCTCGCTCACGTCAATCTCGCGTGCGTGTGCGATGTGTGTGTGTGTGTGTGCGGCGTGTGTGGCGTACGGGCTTGTGCGGTTGTTCGTGGCCGAGCGCTCTGAAGAGGCTGTCGACGCCGGCCCAGGTCGACTGCATCCACCGCAGGTCGCCGGCACCGGTGGTGGCCAGGTGGTGGAGGTGGGGCGCCACCAGGGCCGGGTCGGCCACCACGAYCTCGCTCTCGCGCAGCAGCGCCACGAGCTTGCGCGCTTCGTCGGCCTCGTCGGCTTGCGCGGCGCCCGAGGGCGGAGGGGCGTAGGCSACSAGCTCCAGCTCGAACGCGGGTTCGGCCGCCTCRCCTTCTCGTGTCGCATTACCGGCAGAAGATGAAGATGACGACGATGATGAGGCGGAAGTGGAAACCAGGAAAGGGGCACACTCGAGCCGCAGGTCGCGTTCGAGGTCAGCGATGCGCGACACCACGAGCGCCTTCACCCGACGCACCGTCTTCTGCATCTTCGATAAAATAATAAATAATAACTTTTGATTATTCTATTTTGGTTTTTTTTTGTTTTTTGATTTAAATATCTTTTTATCTATTTAAAAGCAAAAGGATCGATGCAGCCGGAGCAGCAGTGGTGGGCGGTGACGTGCGGGCGGGGCATGGAGCGGTTCGCGGCGCTGGAGGTCACCCACAAGCTGCAGCCCAYCAGCGTTCGCCCCACCGACGGCAAGCTACACTTCCTCCTGCCATCTGCCGCGGCACCKCYACCAGCYCAGGCKTCATCTTCATCTTCATCTTCATCATCTTCACCACCACCAGCACCCGCCCTCGKAGACCAGGCGCTCAGTCGGCTGCGMGGGCTGAAGACGGCCGAGCGACTGTTCGTGCAGGTACTGGCCCACTTTGAAGAAGGTGGTGATGGCCACCTCGGYGAGSCCGCCCAGGACAAGAGCCGACGCCCGRTCCAGAGCGCCACGSGAGCCAACCCCTTCAAGATCTACGAGCACGGTAYCATCGCCCACCCGCGCTGCACCCGTGGCCATGCGCCGTAGTGCTCGTGTGGACATGTGGGCGTGACTGATGGCACTACTGGTGYTGCCCAGGAGGACTCTTCGTGATGGTGGSCTGGGCCGTGAGCTACGCCCACTTGTGGGAGCAAGCCGTGCGTGCCTTGCGCCAGTACGGACTCGGTCCTTGCTCCGCAGCACCTCATCGCTGCGTGAGGGACTGACTTGATTGTCGTGTGACGTGTGTCGTGTGTCGTGTAGAGTCGAGGGAGCTGACGCAGGCGAGCCCGTGAGGTTTCGCGTTTCAGCCAAAGTGCGCGGCTCATGGTCGCGACTCCACACGGCCCAGGAGGTCGCGCGACTCTTCGGCGCGCAGATCAAGAACAAGCTCGGGTGGCACACCGACCTCAAGAACTACGACACCGAGGTCATGGTGCGACGCCAATCGTCACTTTGGCTCTCTTCTTACATGTTTGTGGTGGCTCGGCTCACACGACACGACACGACACGACACGACACGACACGACACGACACGACACACACAACACAGATCCATCTGAACGACGAGCAGCTGGTCATTGCGCTGCCCGTGGGCCGGGTGCCCATCTCCAAGCGGTCCTACATGGCCTCGTTYGGGCTCCGACCGCCTGTGGCCTGGGCCATGGCCAGGTACCCCTCCTCCGTCGCCACCACGCCCTCGACGCTCAGGGTGGAGCTCAGACTGAGGGCGCCCAACGGCAGGCTCGCCGAGATCGACGAGGGGGAGGTCGTGTGCGACCCCATGTGCGGCGCGGGTACGCTGCTGATCGAGGCCGCGCAGGAGTGGCCCGGCGCGTGCTACGTCGGCATGGACGAGAGCGACGAGCAGCTCGGCCTGTGCCTGGGCAATCTCCAGCAGTCGCGCACACAGCCGCATATCGCCGTGTGTCGCGCGCGAGTAGAAGGTATTTCTTTACTATTTAGCAATATATTCTATGATTCACATTTATATATATATATATAACACAGATATACTGATGAAATTATTATGTGCAGCGTTGCCGCTCAGGGACGAGTCGGTCGACGCCGTGGTGTGCGATCTGCCCTTCGGGCGCAAGTTCCAGGTGGGCGACCCGGCGGCTCTGGCTCGGCTCTACCGCGCGTTCGCCGCCGAAGCGCTCCGCGTCCTGCGCCCACGGGGCCGGTACCTGGCCTTGGCCCTGTGCCCTCGCCTACCCTCCACTCGGGACTCGAGTGCTGACAGTCATGCGTGTGGCCTCGTGGCCTGATGTGTTTCCGTCCCAGGGCGGTCTTGCTGACGTCACAGACGGAGACGCTCGAGGAGGCGCTGCGAGCGGTGGAGGTAGACGTGGACGGCGGTAGCTATCGCTGGTCGGCCCTCAGGGAGAAGCACTATGTGAAGCTGGGCGTGCTCGAGGCCTGGATTCATTGCGTGAGCAAAGAACGAGTGAGCGACGACGACGAAACGCGATCGCGGCCGCGCGAAGAAAAGGAGAAGGCTCAAATGAAGCGGAAGAAGAACGAAGAGGAGGATGGGGTAGAGACGACCAACGAAGAGAAGAAGAGAAAGAAGAAGAAAGAGAAGACGGGTGATGAAGATGAAAAAGCGAAGGCGACAGGGAGAGAGGACAAGGAAGAACGAAGGAACCGCATATTCAACGCTCTCTACTTCCGAAAATGAACCCTCGAATCCGCACTTCGGCCGTTGCGTGTTGTGTGGCGCAACACTCGGCTTGCATGGAAAAGGTGAGAGAGAGGAACGAGAGGTGGTGGGTAGGCAGGACAAGAGGATGGCACAGCGCAAAAAGGATACGGCACGGTGGATTCCCGGGTGGTCGCCCACCCCAGTACTAACACCGCCTGGCGCAGCTTAACTTCGCTGTTCGGATGGGAAGCGGTGCTTTCTGCGCAGTATGGCCGTATCCGCCAGTTATCACTCCCTCGCGCCTTCTCTACTCTACTCAACTGCGCAGTATGGCCGTATCCGCCAGTTGTCAGTCCCTCACACGGCCGTATCCAACAACCATCGAATCAGGTCAAGTCTCCAACACTCAGCTCACGGCTTGACAAAACGTAGAAAGTCTTCAAAGCTAACACGAAAAGGCTGATTGGCGAATGCTCCAGAGACAGAGCTTGAGTCTAGTTGGTGTAGAAGTCGATCACGGTCGAGCCGCGGTTGCCGAAGCCGTGGTATTGGAGCTGGTTGGGGTCGCTGCTGCCCAGGTTGCCATGCGCCCAGATCACGTTGGTCGGTCCGGGCAGGATCGGGTGGTCGGCCACAATGTCGCTCGTCTTGGCCTCCCTCACGATCGTCACCGTCGAGAACGGCAGAGGGTAGCTTGTCTGTGGTCCCCACAGATGAATGATGTCAGCAGCCACCTTAAGATGCCTAATATCTGATGTGCCCGACAAGCAAAGGCGCACCTGGAAGGCAGAGTAGGCGAGGATGTTGTTGGAGCCGCCGATATCGGTGTCGAGCACGGGCGGGCCGTAGCCGCCGTTGGTCGACGTCGAGTAGCGATCGCTCACGGTGATGTTGTGGTTGTTGAAGGTGGCGAGCACAAAGTCGGCCTGCGACATGCCGCCGGCCGAGGCGTTCTGGGCGTGCCAGCCGAGGCCGACCCAGCACTGGCAGTTGACCTGGAGGGTGAGCGCGATGACGGGTCCGCCCGTGGCGGTGCCCTGCGTGGTGATGGTCCACAAGAGGGTGAAGTCCGGGTGGAGGCGCGCGATGCCGCTGTAGTCGGCGCCCTGGGCCAGCGCCACCAGGCCGACCAAAACCAAGACCGCAGCAAACGACGAAGACGAAGAACGAAGGAGATGCATGCGATGTCACGCGAGGTGGCTGTGGTTGAGGTCTCGGCGAGAAGTGAATAAAATGAAGAATTTGCGAAAAGAAAAGCGAAGCAACTTTACCCTTCTCTGTGTGCCGCTTGCACTCCGCTTCACTTCAACCACCTCGACTGCTTTTTGATAAATATTTATTTGTTTTTGATGAATGCAATCTTCGTCCTCGCATCGATGGGACCGTAGATCATTGAAGAGGCATTTATTTTGTGGGTTTGGCGAGCTTAGAACAGGAAAGCGACCTGCTTGCCGGTGAGCTTCTTGTAGAGCCTCGAGAAGGTGTCGAGCTTGTACTCAACGTTGTTCTGGTCCTTCTTGTCGAGGTACCTGAGGAGAKGAAAGGAAATTGGRTAAGTGCATGYCACGGGGGACGGGTAAYGGGAGGGYGRGCTGAAGATGAGCAGATGGCGTACACTTTGTAGAGCCTGGAGCCATCGAGCCTGATGCGGATGCGCTTGCCAGTGATCTCGGTGGGGTAGACGAGGTCCTCAAGGATGGCATCATGTACAGCGGTGAGGGTACGGCTCATGGGCCTCTTTTGCCTCTTCCTCCTGTTCTTCTTGCCGATGACGGGGAGGATGCGACGGTTGGCGATCACGACGACGTGCTGGCCGCTGAACTTCTTCTCGAGCTCGCGGACGAGACGGGCCTGGACCTTGTGGAAGCCCTTGAGGAGACGGAAGGGCACGAAAACGAGGATGGCGGTCTTGCCAGCACCGAGATCGACCTGCCTGGCGCCGCTGATGAACAGCTCCTTGAGGTCACCCTTGAGATCAGTGGCGTTGACCTCGAGGTCGAACAGGGCCTGGGCGACCTGAAGCTCGAACTCGGTGGGTTCGGCGTTCTTTTCCTTCTGGATCTTTCTGCGAGCCGTGTACATGATGCCTAATGCTGCAAATGCAAACCAAAAATCATCAGTTCCAAAGGAGAGAAATCGAATGAAGAAGGATTGATCACCAAGAAGGCTGGATAACGTAAAGGTAAACACACACACGCCCCTCCCACTCGCAAATCAAACCATAAATCCAGAGATGGAGTTCGTACAAGCCTCAGCTGGGGCAGGGAGGGATACAGCTGGAAGCGGGGAGAGAAGAGAGAAAGGAAGGCTTCGTCTTTTCGCCCCAACAAAAAGCCGGGCTTTCCTTTTTATGTCCGGTTATTTCCCGGATTTGGTTTTTGCTCATTTTTCTGCGCCTCTGTCCCCACCCCTTTGCAGCGTCAAGAGAAGAAGGTGGGTGATGGGTAGTGCTTGCCTGACGCAAGAAACTTGTGTTAAACGAGTAGTATGAAATGACACAAAATGATCAGCCCATCTCTCTTCGCTCGTGAGGCCACATTGCTTCTTCTGCCGTTTTGTTCATCCTCCTGGGCGACTCGTCCTCCACCATCGCGATCCTTCCATCTATCGCACACAGTGAGCGACGCCTCTCCACCTCCATAACATCACACCTCTTCTTTCCTCCATCGTCATCCATCGTCATCCATCCATCCAACCTTCGTGTGCCGTCTCGTCCGCCGGGCTAGCACGCGCAGCCGTCCGAACCACCCGTAGCAACCGCGCCGCCTGGTCTCGCCATGTTGTTCTCTACAATTCCAGATCCCGAGTCCTTCGGATCCACTGCCTTAGCCTAAACACGTGCGAGGCAGGACGATGCGAAAACAAACGTCAGCCCTTCGCACAGCCATTACAATGTGCTTCTACAGTCGGTCTCCCGGGGATCGACAATGACACTAGTAGCGAAGGCAAAGCAACACGAGCAACACAGGCCACGCGTAGAACAACGGGCGAGCGTACCTCGACTTTGGAGAAGATAGACCGGGCGCACTTCAAAAATACCTCCTCCACATTGTCGCCGGTGAGGGCTGACGTTTCCAGGAACATCAAGTCTGAAGAGCGAAGTCAAGAATGAGCAGGCGCGGCGAGACGAAGGAAAGAGAGGAGCAGCAATGCAATGGTGGCGTAGACGAAGCGGAAAGGGTGGAGCGACGTACTGTTCTCCTGAGCGAATCGGGATGCCTCGATGAAAGTGACCTCCCTCTCGTCCTCCAAGTCCTTCTTGTTACCCACGAGGATGATGACGATGCCAGCGCTGGCCAACGTCCTCGCGTCCTCCAACCAGGTGCTCAAGTGGTTGTACGACTCGCGACTGAACGACAAGCGCAAGAGAAAGCAACAACATAAACGCATTAGTCAACATCGTGGCCCGATACACAAGCGCCGAGCTCAATAAGAAAAGAGGAGGGCAAACCTCGTGATATCGTAGACGAGAAGAGCACCAGCTGCGCCGCGGTAGTAGCTCCTTGTGACTGACCTGAAGAAGAATAAAAGAAACATGAGTGGTCAACACGACGCGAACCTGTGGCGCCAGCCAGCGGTCAGAAAGTTGTTGCCTACCGGAAACGTTCTGTGTAGAAGATGGGGGGGGGAGATTCGTTAGACTGACGTAATGCGGCAAATTAAGGCGAACAAGTATGACAGGAGAGATGGATACCCTGTCCAGCTGTATCCCAAATTTGCAGCTTGATGTTGTTGCCCTGGATGTTGATGATCTTGGAGCCGAACTCCACACCGATGGTGTGGGTGGAGTCTCGCATGACTGCACAGGGATGAAATGAGCGGTGATGCCACAGAGCAAGCGACAGAGAGATGAAGATGTGCACGTGCAGCAGAGAGGGATTTACATTTGTTGTCGATGAAGCGGTGGAGCAGGCAAGATTTGCCCGTAGCGGCGTCGCCAATGATGATGAATTTAAACAGGTAATTGTATCGCTCGGCCATCTTTTGTTATTCCTCGCTTTCTCTTTGTCTGCTACTCGGTCTCGTGTCACGCCCCGTCTTTGCCTCTTTCTTCCTTCTCGATTCGATTCGATTGATTTTACGCACACGCCCTAATTGAATTTTCGATTACGAAAGAGCTGTCCGTGAGTCGTGGGACCCGTGACTTTTTCGTTTACCTTTGCCCGCAACGAGTAGGCTCTGGGTCCTCTTCGTCGACTTCTCCTTCCCCGCGTCGACAAGAATCGACCATCATCATTCCTTGAATGCCAGAATATTTCAACCACGCATCACCCCCGCGTTTTGTATTTGGGCAGCTGAAGGTGGGTCAATCAGTAGTGCCACGTGTCGTGGAAGCGGAGGGCAGTGTTGATGGCCGCGTGCAGGAAGTAGTCGCCCCAGCCGTTCTGCTCCTTGCCTCTGTGGTGCTCGTGCGCCTCCTTCCAGCACACGAACACTAGTTTCACCAGGTGCTCGTCGTGGCTGGGCATCACCTCCGCGACGACGTCGGCCCAGCTGCTCATCGCCTTCCTCCGCTCGCTCGTTACGTTCTCCTTCTCCTTCTTGGCCTCGTCTTCGTCGAGCTTGATCGCATCGGGGGTGACGTCGCTCACCGCAGGCCGGTCGACGGCGATGTACGAACACACGACCGAGCGCCAGAAGTAGCCGAAGGCCGACGCCACGAGCTCGGCGTCGGCATCGCTGACGCCCTCCTCCTCCTCCACCTGGCCGAAGCCGCAGAGGGTGGCGAGCGTCACCTTGAGCGCGCGGAAAGCCGTGACGAGGTGAAGCACGAAGAAGTACTGGTAGCCACTCGACGCAAACACCTTGAGCGCCGAGAGCGTGAACAGGTCGATCAGGGCCTCTATTCTGCTGCGCCGAGTGGTGCTAGCACCCCGGATCAGGGGTCGGAAGTCGAGGTCGTAGGGCGCAATGCCATCCTGATACTGCGCCGCGAGGAGGTGAAGCCGCTTCTGGAACCCGAGCTTCTTGTTGTCGCCCGTGAACACTTCGTCAAAGCGGACGTCCTGCCTTACTCGGTCGAGCAGGGTCATTACATCACTCGGGAGCAGTGTCGTAGCCGCAGCCTCGTCGCCTGTGGCGCTCGCGTTCGACTTAGGCTGACCAAGGGAGTAAAAGGAGTAGGTGAAATAGGCCAGGCCCTCCGCTGTATGGCCACCAGACTCGTAAGTAAGTAGTACTGGACTCACCCAAGTCAATTGCTTGGGTGCGTCGAGGAGGGTGAATGTACCGATGTTGGGCACGTCCATCACCTCAAGAGCATAGCCGAGCTGGATGACGCCGTGGAAGGCCGATCCACACACTCCTTCAAGCAGATCAGGCACATAGCGCCGCAGCTGGTGTCACGGGAAACGCAGTTGTCAGCTAGCGAGCGAGCAACCAAGCAACTGCACCGGGAGGCGGTACTGTGGTCTGAACGCCCAGCTGCTCAAGCTCTCGGCTGAAGAATTCCACCAGGTCAAGGTAGTGACTGTTGATGGCGATCTATATATCAGCAAGGAGACACCAGCAAGGGTAAAGAGTGTATATGCGAGCACGCACGTCTTCTTGCCTCGGAAGTCTCGCCAGGTGTCGCTTTACACATCGGCCAAAGTGAGTGGCTTGCTCATAGAGAGCGCACGCAAAGAGCGGTGAGGGGGTCACATACGTGGTGATGGTTGTGGTGGGTGGTCTAGCCGGCTCCAGTTTGGTGTCGGTGCTGTAGTCTTCGTAGGCTTTCTCCAGGCGCTCCTTTGATGCTGCACCAGCGCGACAGGTTACCGCCTGCAACTTGATGTGAGGCAAGGGAGGGTGCACGTACCTCCGAGCTCATAGAGGGCGACGAGATAGTGCGACATGTGGTTGCTCAAATAGCCTCCGTACTCGATGTCGAACTCGTTCCTGTTGCGTGCCAGCAGTCTGCAGTCACCAGGTGAGCAGGGGGCGTCAGCACTGCCTCACTAAAGAGAGAGAAAGAGGGGGGGGGCGTACTGGCAAAGAGTGCTCCTTCGCTCTTGTTCTTGTTGTGCCATCGTGCCAGTGGGCTTGAGCGATCCGTGAGCTTGCTCGTGGGGTGTGGTGCGTGGGTAGTGTAAATAAAGAACTATATTGTTTTTTTATTATATATTTTATATCCCGCAAACCAGCCCAAAACGCCGAAAAGCGAATTACCAAAAGGAGATAAATAAAAGAAAATCAATCCCCCGCGGGGGAGCTTTCCTTGCTCGCGTGGGTGATCAAGAGCGCCAGAGGCTGTGTCCCTCGTCGACAATCAGGCCGTCGACTATGGCCTCCTTGAGCCGAGCGTGGAGACGAACCACCGCCTCACCATACCGCTTGGTCCACCGCTTGCGTCGATACTCTTCTCTGTCGGTCTCCCTGTCGCCATCACCAACGTCGCCCTCAACTGCTGCGCAGGTCGTGCCTGGTCGCGAGCTGGTCGACGCGCGGTTGTCGCTCCGGCCTCCGGCGGGCTTGGCGCGTCGGTGGCGGTTGGGTCGTGCCCGGCGCTGGGGCGTGAAGGCCGACGCCTGAGGCCGCAGGCGGTCCTCGTGGGCCTTCTCGCTGGCCCAGGCATCGACGTAGGCGTCGTACCACTCCCGCCCATCGAAGTAGGAGTAAGGTGGCGGCAGCTCGAGCGGATCGTTGCACAGCTCATGGCCCTGCAACGAAACCGCGGTGTGGGTCAATAGACTGACACGGTTGCCCAAACAGCTTAAGCGTACCAGCAGTGCATGCTGCACGCCGACTTGGTAGAGCGTGCCCAAGCACAGCACCCGCTTCCTATCGTTGGTATCGAGTCCGCCCGGCCACGCAGGAGCGGCCTCTTCGCGCGGCTCCGCCACCATCAGATCGACCCGGCCGCCGTTGCTCGCCACCACGTCTCGCTCCTTCGACAGCCGCAGCACAACGTGGATGAGCAGCGTGTCGAACTCCCACTCCTTGAACGCCGGATTGCGTCGACACGAGCTGTAAGATGGCGGCAGGCGGTCAGCAGCGTTGCTCGCTCGCCCTGCATCGCCGGCCTCTCTCGGCTCCTCGGATGGCTGGGTCTCGGGCGGCTCGCCCTGGGTAAGCAGGAACCGGAGCACGCAGCAGGGGACGAGGAACTGCCGAGGGACCTCGTCAGAGCGTCGGAACGGCGCACAGTTGGCGTTGAAGAGGTGCAGGAACGTGCGGAGCCGCAGATCGGTGGCCGCATCGGCAGAGTGGAGTTCTGCAACGGATGGAAGCTCCACGGCGGCTCGCATGGCCGCGCTCGAGCCCTGGTCAGCCCAGACCACCTGCACCGGGGTCTTGACCAGGTAGTCGGACTCCGTTTGCCGGATCTCGTTGATCATGAGCGTGACGGTAGTTGATTTGGTACTCCGTTTCCTTCTCCTTCTGGTGGTCTTCTTCCCGTTAGTCGCCTCCGACTTGTTGGCGACGTCATCAGCCCCGGCCTTCACAGTCCCATCCCGGGCCTGGGTGGTGCCCTCAGTGGTATTGCCGAGGAGCAGCGCCGCTTGCCTTTCCCGCATCCTCTCCTTCTTGATCTCTAGTTTCTCGGCGCGAGTTTCCCTTCGTTTCTTCGCCTCCACGGCCAGAAGTATGCCGTAGAGCTTCCTTCGCACGGGTCTGAGCAGCTGATATCAAGTGGTGAGAAGGCCCTGGGGCTGATGCGAGCTCAGCTCAGGCTTCGTGGACGCGAGGAGCTGGTACCTTGTACGGATCGCGGAAGTTGGCGTGGTCGGTGAGTGCGACCGAGCACCAGAACTCAGAGTCATGGAGCACGCCTACGAGCGAAGGGAACAGTTCTGCCCGACGAAACCGCTCCGTCAGCACCTGCATCAACAAACCGTTAGTGATGGCGTTTAGTTACCGAACCGAAGAGTGTACGAACGTCGTTGACGCCACTGTCGTAGATCAGCGGAAGCTGGCCTTGCCCAGGTAAGACCCTCCAACTCCGCTTGAGGGTGTAGGCATCGATGCTGGCCCGCAGCAGGCCTTCGTAGAATGCTTGCGCGCGGTCCACGGCATGATCGAGTATCTTACCGAGAACTCGTTCTACATCGTCGTCCGCTACCTCCGTGCTCTGGGCATCGGCCGTGCTTCCGTTGGTGGGCTCGCCTTGAGGGGTGACGGTCTGCCGGGCGAAGAACAGCGACAACTTCTCGATGACGGTGAAAAACGATTGTTCGTGGCTGCCCCCGATGATGACCTGCCGCAACGGGCCGATGAGCTCCTTTGTGTAGTCATTTCCGACGATGCCTGAAAAGAGCGGCAGCCACTGCAGTGTTCATACACATGAGAGAAAGCACTCGACATGCATCGCAGCGTGGTGGGCGCTGGCGGACCTTGTGATGGAAGCCGAGAAGGCGGGCCGTTTCCCCTATGCTGAAGGCCTGAGCGACGATCTCGCAGCTGCGGTTGCCATTGGCCTTACGGTTCCCTTTGGCCGCTCGGAACTGTAGGCTCTTCAGGCAGAAGTAGCGCTTGTTCGGGCCCATCTGGAAGATGAGGAAGTCTGAATCCTTCCCCAGCACTCCTGAGCGTGTAGGTAATAGGTACAGTTCGGAGCCGTGGCTGTGTGCGGCAGCGTGGCAGACGGTGCGCTACGTACCGATGCAGTTGGGGTGAGCGGCGGCGTGCTGGGCAAGCTCAAGGTCTCCCTCAAAGTAGGAGAAGAACACCGAGGCACCAGCAGATCGCAAAGCATGGACCATGGTGCGCTTCAGTACCACAAACGTGAGATCGTGCATGATCAGCCGGTACAATACAAAGCACAGGTTCGTGTGGATACCATGGAGAGTATTGGCAGAATGCCGTCCTTGAAAGGGTTCTCGATCTTCTTGTTGTACTGCACGAAGTCGAATAGGGTGGCAACCCTCATCGCAGTCCTGCCACACCTGCGGCGTCACTCCAAAAGAAGAAACCCGAAAGACGGACCACCAGTGGCTGGTTCTGTACCGCTGCCGACGGGCCAACATGGCGGTGCGTTTCATGGGCAAGGCCAAGCCGTCGATGTAGACCACGAGACCGATGCCGTTGCTGCGGAATGCCTCAACAAACTGCACTGCTCGCTGCGCGAGCTTGAACATCGAGTCAAGGAACCGTACACGCGCGAGCAAGAGACACCGCTGTACGCGGCACAGACGACACGGCAGCACAGACAGGCGACTGGCACGCCGGCGTCAAAGGATATTGTTCGTAGGGTCCGCCGAGTATGTAAGGCAGGGACTGCGGGTACTCGTGCAGCCAGTAGAGCAGCCCCGACCCATCCACGCACAGCGTGGCTCTACCTGTAACCACAAGGTCAGGTGCTCAAGCTGTGTTCCTCCACCTTGTTGATGTGGGTGGGTGGGGGG
>CACVKS010002412.1:0-11176 GCA_902749335.1 Acanthamoeba triangularis
TCCCCGCCGCTTGCTTCTCTCCCGCAGGCGCCCGCTCACCTGCCCCCTCCCCAATCTCTTCTAATCGGCTGCACAGTTCCCTGGCGGTATGCTAGAGTTAGGTGAGGAGATCAAGGATGGGGTGGTGCGCGAGGTGAAGGAAGAGACTGGCATCGATGCTGTACAGTACCACACCACGCTGGCAGCCTCGTACTTCATCCACTAATTCATTCCTTCTCTCATCCAGAGGTTTGTCTCGCTTCTGTGCTTCCGAGAGAACACGCAGAGCTTTCACGGCAGGTAACACGCAGACCTCATTGGCCGTGCACACGTGGACGAGTAGTGATCCGTTTTGTCGGTTCTGTTTTAGGTCCGATCTCTACTTCGTGTGCCGACTGGAGCCTCTGAGCTTCGACATCAAGAAGCAGGACAGCGAAATTGCAGAGTGCAAATGGATGCCAGTACGGCTACGCTGCTCTTTCCCCTGCCCATCAACCCCTCGTGCGCTAATTGCTTTGCGTTTTCAGATGTCCGAGTTCGTAGACCTGCCATACTACAAGGGTACGCACTTCTCTTCGCCAAGCCTCGAGTCTGCGTGTGCTGGCAATGTTGCGCCGCTAGTGCATTCACGACGTACCAACAACACAAGGCCTGTACAAGAAGATCATCGATTTGGCGGCGAAGAGTGTTGGGGAGGGTGGATATCGAGGCCTGGCCGTGGAGACCTTGCCCATCGTCTTCCGCTCGGGCACCAACACGCTCTACCATGCCGCCTCCCTCTAAAGCCGTGCGCGCGACGCTTGATCATCACAGCCGGGCCGTGTCTTCTCTGTTTCTGCGTTGCTGCTTGGGCTGCAGCGAACGAGGATCGACTTGCCACGAATCTCCTTCCCTCCGCAGCACCATCGGTTGCCACCTGACGACATCAGGTGTGGGGGGGGGGGTGAGTGTTGCGCGGCGCGATGGGTGCGAGGGTGCGCTCACAGCTGTACCTGTCGGGATCGGTGGCGATTGAGTGGTGGTAGCTGACGATCTCTATCTGATGGGGTTTGAACTCGAGCACAACGAAGTTCCCGCCTGCACCACAAGAAGGGGTCATCAGGTGTCGGACAGTCTGTTGGGACTGGGAAGGTGGGTGGCCTACCCAGCGGCCCGCCAGCGTAATAGACCAGGAGATCTTCGCGCCAATGCTTGCGCAACGCGTCTGGGTCATCGACGATGGTGGTTGAGCCGATCAGTGTCACGTATGCTTGCCAGTCCTTGGCAGTGTAGCTGAGCGCTGACGCTGGGTTCGCCCGCAGCTGGGCCACCTGGCCACACCAACGAGAGCGTCTGAGCACTCGCACAAAACCTTGGCGCGCTGGCGGGGACTGAGCACCTTGCGAGTGGAAGGGTTTGTGGAGATGTAGATGGCTTCATAGTCGTTCAGTGGTGGGTCTGGGTACACCAATCTGCTAAGATTTGATGAATCTGCGCCACATCAAGGAGAAGAAAACTGAAGCGATTTTGCTCAGGCAACCTTGCTTGTGGTGTGTGTGTGGCGTCCGTGGTAATGAAGGTGGCATAGGTGGCCGCCTGCATCACTTCGCCCACTGCCTTTAGGGCCGCTTGCCTCGCCTCTGCCATGGCACGTTTCGCTCGAAAAAGAAAGAAGGGAATAAAAACTTGCTAGTGGTGAACGTTTCTGCTCCCAGACCCTTGACACTCCATGGCTGAGGGCCATCATTTGCTCTCGCTGGGCTCCTTGCCGTTGAGCTTATCGTTGATGGCATCGAACCACTCGCAAAGTCGCTCATGCGAGGGGACGAGCGTGGCGTACTTCTCGGGCGTGTAGACCACCAACGTGGGCTTCGTCGACAGGATGCGTCGCGCCACACGCATTACATCCTCGATGGTCACCTGAACATGCGAACTGGTGAGCCGAGTGCCCCAGCCAAAAGGGATAGAATAGACAGGAGTGTGCAAGGCACCTTTTCGATCAAATCGCTCAGCTCTTGAGCGGATTTGCGTTCGCCGTAGGAGAGAACCTGACGCCCGATGTCGTCGCACAACACCGCTCGCTGCTCCAAGTTCATGAAGATGCCTGCACGTAGTAGCCAGCCAGGTTCAGGACCACGGATGGGGCAAATGGTGCGTTTTGGCAAATGCGGGGGGGGGCGAAAGGGTACCAGATCGGAGCTGGTTCTTGGCTCGGTCAAACTCCTCCTGTCCGATCGGCGCCGAGAAGCCGGTCAAGTCAACCAGTTCCACGCTCATGATGTGGAGCATGTTGCCGATGTCCTTGTGCTGGACCGTCGAATAGATGCCGAAGAGCCCTGTAAAACACCACCACCATCATCGATTAGAGAGAGAGAGAGACCACATCTACGGATAAACACGACACGGTGGTGCTCACCCGAATCCAGATAGAAGGAGTTGAAGCAGGAGGCGGAGTCGACGAAGCCATAGTTGTTGAGCACGCGGCGGTACAGGCGAGTGTACATGCCCTTGCCCGGACCTCCGGAACTGCAGATCACAAACACGCACACACGCAGCACACATTGAGTCACTCATTGGCAACGCCGATACACCCGCATGAGGTGGTGGCGGATACCTAAACGAGGACCCTCCGCCGAGCAGGCTCTGAAGCACGCACGTGGCGTACAGGTCAGGGTCGTTCAGCCCTGAGCCCTAGGGAGGTGAGGCGAGTCAGCTTCGGTTTCACCCATGTTCTGAGCCCGTGTACGAACGGACGGAGCGATGATTGGGGCGGGGGAGGCCAAGTACTTCGAATACGAGGGCAACGTGGGAGGGAGGTGGCTTGTCGGACTCTGCCTGCAACTCTTGAAGCCGTTTCTCGTTCTCGGGGCTCATGAACTCCACATGCGCTCCGCTGTTGCGTGGCCGAGCGAGCGGATCAGCACTCGTCCAAAAGGAGGGAGGAAAGGTGGTGAGGCAGGTACCCTTTGTACACGCTGGGGACGTGGAGAGGCTTGCCGCCTTCTGCGGCGGGAAGGCTGTCAAAGTGCTTGGCGCACAGCTTCACGAAGGAATCGTGCTCGACGCCTGCAGCGGCCACCACCACGCGCGGACCCACGTAGTAGGTCTTGACAAAGTTGTGGAGCTGCTCGCGTCCAATGTGCTCCAGGTTGCTCGGCGGGCACAAATGACTGAGCCCGAGGCCCTCCGGGCCGTACGCCAGTTCGTGCAGGATCTCGGGGAGCCAGGAAGGCGGGTCGTGCACCATCTCCTCCAGCTCCCTGCCTACGATTGTTGTTAACATGAACGACGAGCGGACAAGCGTGAGTGAAGCACCATTCACAGATTGGAGGGGGGGAGAGAAGAGAGAGAGAGCGAGAGAGAGAGAGAGAGAGAGCGAGAGATGGACCCAAGGAGGAGAACGTTACCAACTGCGATCTTCTGTTCTTGGAGGTCCTCCTCCAAGAGCAGCGGGTTGGTGACAGAGTCCGCGAGCACTTCGACCACCTCCTCGACGTCACCTGCGACACACACGAGCAGCACAGACAAAGAAAGAAAAACAAGTGTGAGCCCCCGCTGTGCCTGGGACACGAGACAAAGGAATGGAGTGGGAAGAGAGGAAGGTGCAAGGTGTACCTCGCACAACTTCGGCGGTGTAGACCATGGCCTCGCGCGACGACGACGAGATGGCATTCACGCCCAACGACTCGAGCTTCTGCACGATCTCTGCGCTCGTCCTGTTTGTCGTTGCCTGTCGCCCTGGCCAAGTCAGCAAAGCTTCGCGGCTTACGGACATGGGCAGGGCAAGGGGGAGGGCTTTTGCAAACCTTGAAGCCCATGCGCTGGAGGACGTGGGTGGTGCCGTTGGTCTCAAATGTCTCGTTCCTCGATCCGGCATCGATGAACACGCCCATCGCGGTGGCTTGACCATAGGTCTCCTCGGTGGCCACGCGCACGCCGTTGCGCAGGGTGGTGATGCGGGTGGTGGGCGTTTTCAATTGCGAGACATGCGCGAGTGGGGCAGGCATGTCGAGCAGTGGTGATTTCATGGATGGCCCGCGTTCGAGCTTGGGCTTGAGTGGGCGCACATCTGTGGCCGCAGTCGTGGCCCATCTCCGCTGAGCCGATGCCAAGAGGAGCGCCGATCCGCTGAAATTGAGGCTTCTGCGCAGATGGTTGGCCGATTCGAGTCCAACGAAGCGAGGAAGGCGCACTGGCCGCACATTGTGCAGTGATGCCTTCATAGCTACGGCGTCAAAACAAGCTTTGTCTTTATGCGAGTACAGTCACAGTGTCAGCCACCGTGTCCCTTGGCCCAGTAGACTTCAACTGGAACGTTATTGGCGGTGAAGCTCCACAACCTGGACAGGAGATGTGAGGTCAGAGAGGGATGGCAGTTGAGCGCGCAGATGCAGCAGAATGGTCAGATACCGCATAGCCCAACTCCGCACGAATGGTGTCGCAGGTGTTGAGGAACGTGAGCGCATAGGGCTTGGTGTGTTCCATGCAGTGGCAGCAGCTGGATGCTGCGTTGAGTGGTTAGACCAAGAGGCTATGGTCAAGTGCGGCAAAGGAAGCTAGAGCACGACTGAGGTATTACCCTGGCAAGAAGCGGTGTTGACGAGAACACTGCTGGGCGGGTCATCCACTTTAAAGGTTCCTTCTTCCTGCACCTGGCACCTGCACGAACCAAGCAAGTAGCCGATCGAGGCCTGCTCCGCCAGCAGCGTTAGACTTTAGAGCAACACTCGGATGTGGGGGGGGGGCAATACCTCAGCGGTGTAGGATGAATTGGGGTGAAGCGACAGGGTAAGATCAAGGTGGTAGAAGAAGGTGCGTTGAGTTGCTGTCCAGCGGCCTTCCACCTCGCAGCTTTGGGCAGGAGAAACCGCGCAGAAAAGAATCACAACCGCCACCAGCACCGACCAGTTCCTCATCTTGCAGTTCCAGTATGATGAACAGACGTGGTATCCTGGCGATCTGAAACCGCGGTTTCGTTTCTTAAGCTTTATTGGGGTTATTTCCCCAAAAAAACCGGTCATGGTGGTCATAATTCTGTTTTTAATTTATTTTTCTCACGCGGGAAGTGGCGGTAAAAATCATCCAATTCGAACAGCCAGATGGAGGCATCGCGCAAAGGAGTGATTCCGGAAGATGTGCAGACCACAATTAGCAATTTGGAGAAGGCGGTGAGCGACGTTGAAAAGCACATTGAGAGCTATCTCAAGACCTCCGTAGATGAAATTACCAACGATCTTAGCACAGAGGATGGTGCCCGGCTGAGCGTGCTGCTTGCCTACGCTCTCAATACCCTCTTCTACAGTACGCCTTAATCTCCCATTTTATCGACCAATTCTTGAAAATCTCACGATACGTTTTCAGTCTACCTCAAGACACAAGGCGTGGACCCTGCCGACCACCCCGTCAAGGATGAGATCGTACGCCCCTCTCATTCCGTTTGCCCGAGCGAGTCATGCACGAACAATCTAGATGATCTGCTTGTACCTGACACGAGGGTCTCACTGCTGGTGCGCGTGTGTGGCTGCAGGAGCGAGTCAAAGAGTACATCCAAAAGCTGAAGCAGCTCACACAACCCAAGGGTAACCTTGCCTTTCATTGACGCTCAACGTGGTAGTGTGATCACTTCTTCTAAAGACTGCACCACGCCAATCAGACACACCCAGTATGGTTTTGGACAAGCAGGCCGCCAACCGATTCATCCAGCACGCCATCAACAGTGCCAACGCGGGTGCGTGCGCGCCTTCCCGCCTCTTCAATGCCAACTTGGAAACCCTTACCATGGGCTCGGTGTTCTGACAGAAAACGAGAGATCGGAGGCTGCTCGCGAAGAGAACGAAGAGAAGAAGAAGGAGAACAAACGGAAGGCGCCCAAGAAGAAGGAAAAGGGCGGCAAGAACAAGAAGAGCAGCAAGGCGAAGTCGCCCAAGAAGAAGCTCAAGAACTAAACTGGTCATTCCCAACAGACGTCCCAAGAGTTCATCTCAAAGTCGCTTGCATTCTTTATTGGGAGCAGATCAGAGCACGCAGGTGTGGTGCGATGAAGGAGAGGTTGGCGTTGTTGATGAAATCGACTGATATGGCCACCGAGGCCTTCAGTGTGAGCACCACATGCGCGCAGCCACTGGGCACATAGAGGACCTCTCCCGCCTCCTGCACTCCCTCCCACATCACCTGCAATCGCGGGTCTGTGCTGGCCGTTAGCCTATCGCGCACACGGTGGGGTGATCTAACCCCCCACGGGGACGACGTGTACCGATATGCGGGTACACTTGGCTGAAGAACTCGTGCGCCGACATGTCTTCATGGTAATTGGGGAAGGTGGCGAGGTCAGCGTGTCGCGGGAACACAAGCCACCTGTGCGGGCTACGTCAGTGCCTTGAATAACGGCAATTTGGAGGGAGGAGGGGAAGCGACGTGTTGCTACCTCTTTCGGCCGGACAATAGAGCCAGCCACGTGCTACCCCCGTCTGGCTCTGTGGTGGAGATTGTTGGAATGGATACACCCAAAGACCAGAATTAATGCACGGCGCGAAGTGGTACCCGTGTGTAGTGAAGAGCCGAAGCCACTAGCCGAGATGATCAGATCTGAGCGGCAAGCAGGCAGGCAGGATCAATCACTCAATACTGCGGCACGTGGAGGGAAAGGTGGATACATTTGAAAGGCGGGCACGCCTCGGAAGGAATCGTCTCGTAGAGGTTGGGGCCAAAGAGGGATGGCACAGCCCAGCCGCCGGTGAGATAGGGGAACTTGTCGGCTTCCTCAGTGACGGATAGCCGTTCGTCCCGCTGCAAGGGAAGTGCTGAACATCAGCACGGCACATCTTGTGTTGATCTGTATTGAGGTGAGGAGCGAACCGAGACTCTGTCAAGGTACTCGCTGAAGGGCATTGTCGTTACTGTGTCATCTTCATCAGTTACTCTGACCAGCTGTGGGCATGAGTGCTCTGCCAAGTCCTAAGCAGAAAGTAAGGTGAGTGGCCCACGTCCACGGGCACACGCGCCCGCACCCACACCATCAGTTGCATCGAGGGCGCGATCCTACCTCAGCGGCACAGCTCATGAGCGGCCATCGGGAGACTATCGATGTCAAAATGACCGGTTGGGCAGGAACATCGAATTCCTCGCTGAACTGCTGGTTCGTAAGCTCCTGTCCATCCCTCTTTGGAATAACTCTACCACAGCCTAGGGTGGAGATGAGCAAGCACAGGCAAGCCACATGATTTGCACAATGCGGGTCGTACCTTCGGTTGCTCGTGGCGCTGTGTGGCTGCTGGTGTACGTGACACCATCCTTCAAAATGCCAGCTACACCGAAGGTTTGGGCAAACACCTTGCCAAGATCAGAGCAACCACTGACCCAATGCAACTGCGTCAGGCCGCATTGCCAGCGCACGTTGTTGGCCCACTCCCGCATCTGTGGCCTATAAGGGAGGAAGAGTTAGCTTTTCCCACCCCTTTGGAGAGGACCCGATCGAACTTACCAGTCAATCGCCTCTGCGTGGTTCACACGCGAGTCGTCCTGCCGGGACACCAGGTCTAGCAGGTGGCAACCCTCCCATTGTTCATCGGTGCTCTCTTCTGGTGACGAGCGCACCACGAGCCACTCGTCAAGCAGCTCTTCAGAGATCAGTAACGTCTCGATCTGAGGACAGAGAATGTGAGACTCCACCAAGCCGAGTATATAACAGGGAAACAGGCACCTTTCCTTCGCGCAGCGCCGGCCCCAGGTCGGGGAAGGTCGCGTAGCGTGGAGTGGACTCATCCCCCAACAGCGCGAAGAAGCGGTCGAGGGACTGGCAGGCCCGTTGGAAGGGCGTTTCTGGCTGAGCTTTCTCTGCCAAATAGCGGCGCAACAGCTGATAGGAGTGGAGTAATTGGACGGGTGAGCGACCACGAGAATGAGACACAAACGCAAAGGCTGATTACCGATTGGAGGCCCTTGTTGCCGCCGTGAGGCAGCGCCACAGGCTCGACCACGCGACACGCCAAGGGAAACGAGTGCCCCGAAAAGGGCTCGAGCCTCACGGGTTCGACGACGCCAACAACCAACACCTGTATCCTGCGAGGAAGTCGACAGCGCGTGGAGTGTTGGGTTAAGAGGACCGTTATGATAATGATGGGACACCGTACCTGGGCCGTTTTTCTTCACCACTCTCACTCTGCGGTTGGGTGCAGGGCGTTAGTATGTGTGCAAGATCTTGCCTGCAACATTATCAACGGTACCGGAAACCAGCGCTCCGTGATCAGGTCGAGCGCTTTCATGTGGAACCTGTGCTGGAGCTCCAACCGCAAGCGAGCAAACCGGAGTGCGCTCTTGCCTCCCCTGTTGGCAGGTTAGCCGTATGGTTTGCGAAGGTAAGAGGAATGGCCGACCTTTGGTTCTTGGAAATCCTAGCCCCATTGATCGGAATGGTGGCGATGTCTCTCATGCGCCACGGGTTGAGATCTGCCATGACGAGTCCCTTGAGCGAGATCATCACAAATCCAACCCTAGGCACACTTGCACACTCCTTGCGGCAAACAATCAACCAGCGATCATGAGTAGTGTAACCTGAGGAGAGATCTCCAGTACCTCTTGGTAAATCGCTTTCCACGTTCGGTGGCCGAGCCGCACCTGCACGCACACGATGCCGATAAGGAAGGCAGCACAGGGACAGGGAGGTGGTTGGTACAGTGGCTTGTAACGATGGGATGCTTGGGCGACAGCTGGGTGCCAGGTCGCGATCCACCAATGCCCGCCATAGCCCATCGTCCTGGCCCAGCCCCCTACTCCGCCAGAAAGTAAGCATTTTTTTAGGGTTGAAGGGTGCATGCAACATACCAGAACCGTCTCGAGCAGGTCGAGAGGGCGCAGACCGAAGAGGGATCGAGGAAGCGCATGCAGTGGAGTACAACCTCGCCGGGCAGTACGCTCAGCCCGGCCATGGCGTGGTGTGCACGAAAGAAAACGGCAGAACAAAACTGGAACATAATCCAGGTAGATAATAAATTATAATGCTGACGTCACACCGGAGTTTGCATTTTCTCGATATTTTTCTTTTGCGACAAGGGGCAGAGAAACGTTCGAACGGAATCTGCAGACGAAGAGATGGACGGCGATCACGCGGCCCTGCCCCATGTGGAGGATCGGGTGGAGAAGGCGGCTGAGGATGAGCTCTTCTTGAACCTTGACGGCAATGGCAGTGAAAGGGGTGTCGATGCGTCCGACGATGAGCGATCTGAGGACGTGTCCTCGATTGTGGTCGACGATTCGCACACCACCGGCCTAGAAGATGACCTGGGCGAAAAAGGAGATCTTAACAGCTCTGTTGCGGTTGCTGCTCGGATTGAAGAGGAGAATAGTGTCGATCCATTCGAAGTAGACGAACTGGAGAAACTGCTCGATGGTGGCGCTGAAGGAAATCAAGGCAACGGAAATGGGGAGGGCGAGGGCGAGGGCGAGCGGATGGAGGAGCAAGAGTCGAATCTCGAGGAGGTGCCGATGGAGGAAGAGCTCTTCCTGGAGGGGAACGGCAATGCTGACGCTCCAGCGTCACCGGCACTGCAAAAGGCTGATGAAGGCGTGCCAGCAGAATCGGCCGAACCGACTTCAGAGACAGCCGCCACCATCGCAGACGATGACGAACTTGATGGCCTTCTCTCTGACCTGGAGGGCGATGGCGATGGCGCAACGAAAAAGAAGGCGAAAGAAGATGACGATTTTGAGCTGGGCGAGGAAGAGGAAGAGGGGGAAGGGGGCGAGAAGAAGGACGAGACCCGTGCGGCCCTCCTCGAGAGCATCTTCGGTGGCGATGACGACGACGATGACTTCGGCGAACTGCTTGCCGATGAGAATGCCGGCGGCTTCGTAGAAGACGAAAAAAAGAGCAAGAAGAAGAAGAAGACCAGCAAGAGGGGAGGCAAGCGCAAGGCGGATTCGGAAGACAGCGATATCGAAAAGAAGACCAAGCGCCGATTGGAAGAGATTTTGCAGCAGAAGGACAAGAAGGAGAAAAAGAAGGAGCGAGGAAGCAAGAAGAGGCGCCAGAGCCACGCTGACGCCGAGTTTGAGGAGGTTGAGGTCGAAGAGGAGGAAGCCAGCACCACCAAGGTACCTCAACTGTGCGTGCTGCAATTCTTTTCGTTTTTGAATTAATCAATTTTAATACCTGTAATGGAAATGGGAGCAGAAGAGGCGAAGGCGGGCATCGGCAGGTGATGACGCGCCAAAGCGCAAACGCCGCTCGAAGAAGTCGCTGGAGGCCGGCGAGGAGGGCGAGGGCGGCGAGGGCGAGGGAGTGGGCGTGGTACGCGTTCCCTCCTTTCACATGTCCTGCGCGAGGAGCGCGGAGAGCACAGTGTGGTGCACTCACCTTTATCCTCCCCCCCCCCAACACAGGAGAAGAGCGACTTTGATCTGGTGGTAGAGCAGATGAAGAAGAGCAACAGGCGCAGGAAGAGCATGCTCTCACGCGAGCAGATCGATCAAATGGTACCTCCGCCCGCTAGTGAAACGTCGCTTCTCGCACATCATGCCGATACTCATCTTCGCCATTGTTTGACGTTGCGATCCACCAACCACTCCCCCAGGTCGAGGCGCTGCTGAACAAGATGGGAGATGCTGTGGACGCCGACATTAGAGCCATTCAAGAGAACTCTCCCGCCGTAGCCAAGGTCAAGCTCCTGCCCGAGGTCATCTCTATGCTCCAAAAGTACTGTCCACCACCTATCCCCTCACCGGCCTCAAAAGCAAAAAAACAAAACTAACCGTTATGTGACTCGTCTTCGCTTTGGTACACAGAGTGCAGCTGCAGGAGTCGTTCGTCGAGGGCGGTGGTCTGCGAGCGGTGAAGCAGTGGCTCGAGCCAGTGTCCGGTGCCCTGCCCAACTATAACATCAGGTACGCGCTGCTCCATGTGTGACGGTACGGTGGCATTGCCCCGTGACGGCTGTGGCTGACGCCCATGGGCGCGCAGGACGAGCCTGTTGAACATTCTGCCCAAGCTTCACATCGACAGCGATCATCTGCGGGAGAGCGGGCTCGGAAAGGTGGTGATGTTCCTGTGGAAGTCGCCCAAGGAGACGAAGGAGAACAAGATCATCGCCCAGGAGCTCATCCAGACCTGGAGCAGGCCCATCTTCCAGCTCAGCCTCGACTACAAGGAACACGCCGACCACGAGCGCAAACAGTTGCAGCGCCAGGATTCTTACCGGTAAGCCCCTTCCCCCCAACCAAGCCC
>CACVKS010002418.1:0-12228 GCA_902749335.1 Acanthamoeba triangularis
GTGTTGTATGTTGTGGTCACCAGGAGAGGGAGGAGCTGACGGGCGGGTCGAAGCGGAGGAGGAGGGAGTGGGAGTCGGCGAGGTCCTTCTGGATCTTCTTGCGCATGTAGAAGATGGGGCAGTCGCACGACGTGCAGAGCACCGTCTCGTGGAACGAGCCCTGGCACCGCTGGCACTGGGTCCACGCCGAGGCAAACTCCTGCTCGAGGCGATGCACGCGCGCCAGGCGCTCCTGGTAGTAGACGGCCTCCATCGGGCGGCAGTAGCGGCACACCGACGTCTCGCCCGCCACGAGCGGGGCCTTGCAGCCCATGCACGACAGGGTGCGCTTGGCGAASGAGACGATGCCGCCCACGGTCGGGGTCTGGACSGAGATGGTGCGGGTGTGCTCGCCGGTGAGCAGGCTCTCGGGGCTCTTGAGAATGGGCTTGAAGATACGGAGCAGCGGCTTCTCGAGCTGCTGGTGGAGGTAGTACTGGGCGTCGAGCGGGATGTTGTGCTCGAGCACGTGGAGCGGGTCCTCGGCGCGCTCGTAGGCGCGRGAGCCCTTGGCGCCCTTGACGATGACGTAGGGCACGCGGTCGCCCACCACGGGCGCCGATCCGGCGTCGCGCTTGGCCATCCGCTCGGCGAGCTCGACGTGGGCCTGCTTGGCCTTGTAGTCCTCGCTGTTGCGCGAGATCTGCTTCGTGATCACCAGCAGCGAYAGATCGAGCCGATTGCAGAGCAGGTCGGAGATGATCTGCTTGACGTAGTCCACCGCCGATTCGGTGTTGCGCTCGATGAGGATGCGGTCCAGGCACTCCTGCACGACGTTGCGCACCAGCGCGCAGTTGTCGCGGCGCACCGTCTCGATACCCTTGGCRTCCATGTGGTCGTACTTGTCGGGCCGGCCCCACCACAGCCCGGCGTAGCGCTTCTTGCTGATGAGCAGGTACGGGTAGTACACCTTCTCGAACTCGAGCTTGATCGGCTGCTCAAAGCAGTGCTTCGTGATGWACTCGGCCGCGTCCTTGCCCAGCTTCATCGCCTGCACACACACACACACATCAGCCGCCATCGAATAAGTACCACGCGTGTTGCGTCGTACGGTGTGTCGTGTGTCGTGTGCGGTACCTCCTCGACGGTCTTGACGCCAAAGTTGACCATGACCGAGTCCGTGTCACCGTAGATGACGTCGGCGGTGTGGGAGTAGCCGTTTTCCACACGGTAGCGCTCCAGCACGGTGGCCTGGGTCTTCTCGATCATTTCTCGACCGTAGGCCGTGACGGCCGACGAAATAGCGAGGCAGGGCAGCTTGCCGATCGTGGCGCCGGTGAAACCGTACACCGAGTTGGCCGACACCTTCAGAGCCAACTGCCTTCCGTTGAGCACAGCCTGTTGTAAAGAAAGCGCGGTGTTGGGTCAAAACCCTGTCTCAGACAGACCCGCACACACGCATTGAAACGACACACGAGGGCAAAGGCGGACGGACCTGCTTGAAGGGATTCGTCTCCTTCTTCATCTCGGCCTTGGCGCGGGCGCGGGCCTCCAGAAGACCCTTGAGAATGCGCGGCAGCAGGCCGGGCTTCGTCTCCTCCCGCACAAAGCA
This sequence comes from Acanthamoeba triangularis, assembly GCA_902749335.1. Classification (NCBI taxonomy): domain Eukaryota; phylum Discosea; order Longamoebia; family Acanthamoebidae; genus Acanthamoeba; species Acanthamoeba triangularis. The sequence goes on from CACVKS010002418.1 coordinate 1,592, forward strand.
CTCGCCTCCGGGACTCCGCTCATAGCTCTCAGCTGCACAATATGGCACAACGTTAGCCACCGTATGCCAGATGACCCAAGTGGTTTCAAGGCGGACGTACGCGGGTGGGAGTTGACTTCGCTGGGGGCGAGGAGCGTGGAGTAGCAGAGGTTGTGGGCAATCATGATGGAGGGGTACAGCGAGGCGAAATCGAGGGTGGCGATGGGCACGTCGTAGTAGGCCGTCTTGGGGGCGATCACGATAGCGCCCTTGTAGCCCTTGCCGTCTTCTCCCGTGGGCTTGGCTACCTTGACTGTGTGGTATAATTTATCATTAGGAGGGAAAGGTATGAGTCTCCGACTTGGTGAGCCAAGCTTAGCGTTGTCTACTGGGGTGTGCCGTGTGTGCCGTGTGTGTGTGTGTGTGTGTGTGTGTAACGGTACCAGCGGGGATGAGGAGGTCCTCGGTGTTGGCGATACGGTAGAGCTGCGAGAGGACCTTGATTTGCTGACCACGCGTAAGAAGGAAGGCGATCGGGACACCCGTGACTCGGGCCATCTCTGCACAAAGCCACAGAGGGTCAATTAGGAAGGCAAAGAAGGACGGCAGTGCACGGGCTGGTGCGGTGAGGATACCGATGTAGTTGATGATGCACATGAGTTTGTCGAGCAGACGCTGCGGCAGCAACGCGTCCTTGATACAGTAAACGGCCAAGCGCCTCCGCTGGTCGTTTGTGCCATTGTACAAATCTGTGATGATCGAGTGCTGTTGCGAAATTGAGACGGTCACAGAGTGTGTAGTGAGCGATAGTCGTAACAGGTGCCTGAACGCATATAAGCGTATAGGTACGTACATGCACGTCCTCTTTCTGCTCCTCCAAGAAGTGTTGAGAGACGTAGTTGAGCGTGTACGAACGAAGCTTGTAGTCGCGTGTGACAACAAGCAAGACGTCGAGTTGCACGCGACCGCCGATCTTGATCTCTTTCGAATCACGCTTGCCAAAGGCCTTCGACGAAAACGTCGTGTCCTTCATCGTGGAACGCTGAAGGGGCGAGATGGTGAGTAGGGAGAGAGGGCAAGCAAACAAAGCATAGGGGGGGCAGCGGTTCGGAAGTACCTGAGCTTTGATGCGCCCCCAGAAGGGAAAGTCAACGAGGCCCAGCTTCTGGGCGCGCGTGAGCAGATACCAGATATCGAAGTTGATGATGTTGTAGCCGGTGAGGATGTCCGGGTCCACAATCTCCACGAACTTGCGCCACGCCAGAAGCATTTCCGCCTGTGGTCGTTACATCAGCACAAACAGTGCACGAACCGTCAGTCGCACCCACGCGAAACCATCTGCACTGACGAACGCGTACCTCTGTCCTGTAGCAACGCACTTCGGCGCCGGCGATGGGGCTGCACTTTTTGACGGTGAAAACGTTCTTTACGATCGGGCCGTTCTCTCCTTGCACGGACACGACGTTGGCGATCTGAATGACCGGGTCCATCTCCGGCTCGGGGAACACGCCTCGCCTGCCCGCGCACTCAATATCTATAGGAAAACGAACAGCCAGGATGAGTAGCTGCCAAAGTAACGAGAGGCCGAACACGGACCGAAGGAGAGAACGCGGAAGGGCGCGATGTCCGACCAGACGCCTTCGGGGGCATGACCGGTGATGTCCGTCTCCCTTGAGTGCGCACAAGCAAAGGAGTAAGACCTCGGTGCCACTGCTACAGCGACATGGGAAAGGGGGCGTGTACTTGGCGTGCAGTTCGAATTGGCAGTGTGAAACCTTCTGGTCGTCGGGTACGACTTCATACTTATTGGCAGCGAGTTCGAGCCAGGCGGCGCCCGTCATCTTCTTGTCGATCATGAAGCGCAGCACGAACGCGATGTTGGATTCATACGTCTGGAAGGTTCTGCCGTTGGGATAGCCATCGAACACGAGACCGGCCTCCAGAATGCCTGTTACAGGCAAGAGGGACAGTAAAAAGTCAACACTGTGCCTTGCAAGAAAGAAGGCCAAGGGAAAGAAGAAGTCKGACCTCTAGCAGCCGGMACAAGAGGAGGCATGGCCATCGTGATACGCAAGAAGGGCTTCCGCTTGTCGGCGTGATAGCCCATGATGGATTCCTTCTGCTCCACGGCGACGGCGATGACGTAGTCCTTGCGTTCCTTGGCTCCACGCGCGTGACTCGCACACCGTTTCTGTTGAGAGAAAGCATTGGYAGCTGAGTCAGMGAACAGAGAGGGCCAAGACCTCGAGAGTGYCGGCAAGGAGTGGTACGTTGAGGGCGACGCGGAAGCTCTCGCAATCGTCCTCAGAGAATTGGGCGTGCGGAGCGGGAACGTAGAAGTAGGGCAACACTCCGTGCAAGTGCACCAACACGCTGTGCCCCTCCCTCGTGAGGCCATACATGTGGATGATGGGCACGGGTCCCTCTTTCCAATCTGCCATGGCGTGCGGTTCGCCAAGTGTGTAGTCCAGATCGAGCTGCTGAAAAACTGCAGCCCACCCAAATAGGAATGTCCTCTGGATCCGCCCATTCTCCCTCTCCCTCTTCTTCTTCTATCTCATCCATCGCCTCCTCAGCCTTGCGCCGCTTGTTCTCTTGAGAACGCGGATTCTTGGCGTTACTTGACCTCTTCATTTCCTCTTGTGTACCTTCTGGCCGATGCCGTCCGTCCTGCAATGAATCGGTTGATGCAGTTGTATTTTAATTTATGATTGGCCTGATTCCCGCCTTTCGCTTTGGTTTTGGCGCGAACGCAAACATTTCCCGTAACACAAAAATTTGACTTGATTGCAACACATGAAATTCCCGCAGCCGACCACGATTGGAACGGAGTTCTGAACTGCCGTTGGGCGTGGTATGGCAGAAATCGAGCCTTTTTCCGCCCACGGCAAGACTGCGCAAATTCCTCACCCAGAACAGAGCTCCCGAGTGCGGCTCGCGTGACCCCGCCCCCCTGGCCTACGATTGATTTCGAGCGGTTCTGCACACCAGAGAAGGGAGACGATAAAGGCCAGGAAGAAGAAGAAGAAGAAAAGGAAGAGAGTGCCGCGTTGGGGGARTCGCTTGGCCTTATTCGAGGTGGGTCCTGATCGCCTCTCTTGATGTGCTTCTTCTTCTTCTTCGTTTATGTGGATATTAGCTTCCTTTCTTTTTCGTACGATCTGTATGTTGGGYTCTARRGGATTCTTATTGCCTTTCTCCTAGCCCATTTCCATTCTATTCTCCATTGTTGATCTGTMGCCTCTTATCTATCTATCCATCCCGACATTATTTTTAWTGAWTTGCGACTCACCTACTAATRATGKTGGWTACAGAATACGCTCGGCCTACACAAATTAATTGAAGATGAGGCAGCAGCCGGCAGGATCATCCGCCTCATCGGGCAACAAGACCAACAAGGCCGGAGGCGTTGGCGGCCAATCGGGGGCCAGCAACAAAGGAGACCTCAAGGCCGCTCAGGGCAGCAAGGGCCGAACGGGTGACGCAGCTCCCCCCGCCTCCGGTTCGTCCTCGTCCTCCGGCAAGCCTGCCGCAAAGGCTTCCCTTGGTTCCACTCCTCATTTTTAGCTAATCCCGCAATTTGTGGAATTGTGAACACTTTCATTTGCCTTCAGCGGAGGACAAGTCATACCGGGGCAAAGTTCTGCCTGGCAATACCATGAAGGGAAACGGCGTCACGTACCAGGTTGATCGCATCGTTGGTCACGGTTCGTTTGGCGTCGTGTTCCAAGCAACTACCATCGGCACGGGCGAGGTAGTCGCCATCAAGAAAGTACTACAGGACAAGAGGTTTAAGGTATGCGCTCTGTCCCCCGGTGTGAGAGCGGCTCTCCGTGACTAATTGTGCCTGACGTTATGTCCATGCAGAACCGCGAGCTGCAGATCATGCGCCTGCTATCACACCCGAACGTGGTGGCACTGAAGAACAGCTTCTACTCGAGCGGCGATAAGCCTGACGAACTCTACCTCAACCTGGTGCTCGATTATGTCCCGGAAACGGTGTACAGGGTCTCTCGGCACTACACCAAGATGAAGCAAACTCTTCCGCCTATTTATGTCAAGGTAACCCACTGTCCCTCCCCGATTCGAGTGCGCGTGCTGTTTTTCGCTTACGCCGCTACTCGCGTTGACTTGATCAATTGCCACGCCGCAGCTCTATATCTATCAGCTCTGCCGCTCTCTCGCCTACATCCACTCTCAAGGAATCTGCCACCGCGATATCAAGGTGCGGCCCACCAGATCATTCTCGCAGAACCCGAAGCCGCATGTTGGTCTCGCTAATCCAATCGCCACTCGTCTCGAAAACTACAGCCCCAAAACCTGCTGCTGGACCCTCAGTCCGGCATCCTCAAGCTGTGTGACTTTGGCAGCGCCAAAGTCCTCGTCAAGAGCGAGCCCAACGTTTCCTACATTTGCAGTCGCTACTATCGTGCTCCCGAGCTTATTTTCGGTTCTACCACCTACAACACGGCCATCGGTGCGCTCTTCTTCCACTTGCACCATTTACGTTGCATCGCTTGGCGCTCACACACGAGTCGTGCCGCAGACATTTGGTCCATGGGCTGCGTGCTGGCAGAGCTACTGCTTGGCCAGCCCCTCTTTCCGGGCGAAAGCGGGGTGGACCAGCTGGTGGAGATCATCAAGGTCTTGGGTACACCCACACGCGAGCAAATTCAGGCCATGAACGAGCACTACACCGAGTTCAAGTTCCCCCAAATCAAGGCCCATCCCTGGAACAGAGTACCTACTTCTACAACCCATTCGCTCCCCGGACGAGCACTTACCAGCCCCCTCCCACGCTACAGGTGTTCAGGTCGCGGACCCCGCCGGAAGCTATTGACTTGGTGTCGCGAATCCTTCAGTACGACCCAACGTCGCGCGTCTCTCCGCTTGAGGCCTGTGCCCACCCCTTTTTCGACGAACTCCGTGATCCCAACACCGTCCTCCCTTCGGGCCGGAAGCTTCCCATCTCCCGCCTCTTCAACTTCACCTCAGCCGGTAACGACCTTTTACAAAAGTCTCCTCGTGTTTGGCAGCACTGACAGTGTCCGGTTCCGTTTGTTGCGACAGAGATGACGGGCTACAGCCACCTGTACAGCAAGCTCGTCCCAGAGTGGGCGCGCGGCGGAGTGCACGAGGACGAAGACGACGGAGCAGAGCACGAAGCCGAAGCAGAGGATGGTGACGAATCCGCGCCTAACACCTCGACCAGCGACAACTAAGTCTCTCTCCCGCGATTCCATCACTGTTCCCCATTTATCACCAACCATCACACCACTCAAGCTCAACCCCGCCCCCGCCCCGYCGTCCGCACCAACTGCRTCGTTCCTCACCATCAGCTTCTCTTCCCTTCTCYTCCTCCTCATTCTGYCTCACCCCTTCATCCTCTTATTCTTCATCTTCTTCATCTTCGTTTCCTTCTCCGCCGACAGACCTCTATGCCGTTGGCCGCCAAGCCAACGCACGCTGTACAGCACTTGCGGTGTCTTCTTCCCCTCGGCCACTACCAAAACAAAACTCCTTTTTTTGTGGACAAGCAAATGTTTTTGTAAAACAAGGAATAAAAAGAAAAGCAAGCCAACAAAGCGCAGAACGTTCYGCGATCGCCCARGAAGACAGAAGATGTCGCTCATCTGCTCATGTATGCCCCCCCCGGGTCGCCTTCTAGGTTGGCTCGTTACTAACAACGTTTTTCAAWTTGGATGGCGCAGTGTCGGGACAGGAGGCTGAGGAGGCGGTGGTTTCGCGCTCGACCGGACATGTYTTCGAGAAGCGCCTCATCGAGAAGTATCTGGCYGCTAATGATCGTCGCTGCCCCGTCACTGGCCAGACTCTTGATGCYGACGATCTTCTCCCCCTCAAGGGTACCACTCCCGCTCCCTGTTAACCTCGCCCGTAACACGCAATYCAATTTTCTTCGGGGGTCTGATTTTTGATCGATTTTAGTGAACCGAAGCGTGCGCCCGCGTCCGGCGACCGGCACGAGTGTCCCGAGCATGTTGCAGCTCTTCCAAAATGAATGGGATGCGGCCATGCTCGAATGCTACAGCCTCAAGCAGCAACTCAACCTTGTACGCCCTACTGAGCGGCAATCAGCGTGATCGGATTCAAAATTAACTATTAGGCGCCTTCTACGCTTGGATCGTGCAGGCCAGGCAGCAACTCGCCCATGCGCTGTACCAGCAGGACGCTGCCTGCCGCGTGATCGCGCGCCTCACCCGCGAGCGTGACGAGGCCCGAACGTACGCTCTCTTCCCCCTCTTTCCTGCGGCGCGGTGATCTTACCACCTACCGTCTCTTCGCCACCGTGTCTCTAGCGCGCTGTCCACGGCTCAGGCCCAGCCCAGCGCCGTTGGCCCGTCTGGTTCGTTTCCGCTCATCCCCCCCCCCAAATCGAGCGAGTGGGTCGTGTGGCCATTGCTGACGCGCAGTCGACTGTGCAGGCGCCAACGCCGACGGCATGGAGGTCGAGGGAGGTGCCGGCATCTCCGAGCAGGTCAAGCAGAGGCTCCTGTCCGTCTCCAAGCAGTGCGTCCCCCCTCTCCTCTTTCCTCCTCTCTAGAGCCCACTCTGCCTTGTACCCCCCTACGACAAATCGCTGAGCCTCGGGTGGTGGTGGTGGTGGTACAGGCTTACCGCCGAGAGGAAGAAGCGCACGGTGCCCAAGGAGACTGCCACGGAGGAGCAGATCAAGTCTCTCCACGTGACGTCCAGCCACCCGACCCACTCTTCGAGCAAGCCCGGCATCCTGTGCCTCGACCTCCACCCCAACCAGAAGCTGGTAATACCACTCGCCCCGCTCTTCGCTTGTTCTGTCAGTTGACTCACAAGCGCGAGCTCTGTAGGTGGCTACGGGTGGCATCGATCGCAACGTCGTGGTCCTCAACCGCGAGACTGGCGTTGCTGCCCCGGCCCTCACCGGACACACCAAGCGCGTTAACCACGTCGCCTTCCACCCCGTACAGTCCCTTCCCCTCCCTTCGTTTTGACTGCTGTGCCGTGGCTCTGAAAGATCGTTTGCTGACGCGCCTTTCGCGTCCGCCACAACAGGAGCGTGATGTGCTGATGTCCGCGTCGCACGACGGCACTGTGCGCCTGTGGTCCGCTCAGGTACGAGGCTCTCCCCTTGTTGCGGCCCACAGCTCATGGACCTGATAGCGATGCGTCCTTCCTCACACGCGCGTAATGTACACGGCACGACACAGGGCGAGGAGAATGACGTTCCGCGATATGCGGCCGCTGGCCAGATGCAGCCCCACGGCGGTGCCGAGGTGGTGGCGCTCTCGCTCCACCCCACCGGCGACTTCGTCGCCTCGGCGTCGCTCAACGGTTCCTGGGCCTTCTCCGACCTCTCCAGCCAGCGCACCCTCGTCTCCGTTGCCGCGCCCATCCAGGAGTCGGTCCACGCCGCCAGCTTCCACCCCGACGGTACCTCCACTGCCACCACACGTCAACCGTTCTCGGCACTCACCGCGGCACCGATCGACAGGTCTCATCTACAGCACGGGTACGAGCACCGCCAAGGTGCGCGTGTGGGACATGAAGTCGCTGGGCAACGTGGCCACCTTCGACGGCCACACCGGACCCGTCCGCTCGCTCGCCTTCTCCGAGAACGGTTTCTACATGGCCAGCGCCGGCGATGACCACACCGGTAAAGCCAAATCCACCATCCACCACCACCTGTTCCCCGGAACTAACCCAACCCAACACACATTCACCACACCCAGTGCGCCTGTGGGATTTGAGGAAGCTCAAGTCGTTCCAGACCATCTCGCTGCCCGACTCTGACCTGTCGTCGGTGGCGTTCGACTACTCAGGCAAGTACCTGGCCATCGGTGGCTCCGACATCAGGGTCTACGGTTTCGCCGGCAAGCTCGTGGAGCCGCTCGTCACCCTCGCCGACCACTCGGCCCCGGTCACCGGCGTCCTCTTCGGCCAGCACGCCCACCTCCTGGCCTCCACCTCCCTCGACCGCACCCTCAAGTTCTTCCAGACCAACGCCTAAGAGTCTCTCTTAGTCCGCTCGCGCTCGATCAGCTGTTCAATCTTCGTTATTGTTTCACCTCCAAACGAATGAAGCGCTACACAACTGCCCACGCAACTGGGAAGCTCGTCAGCGTCGTTACGACAGGATCAGGAGTCGAGGCGGGAGGCGATGGCCTCGAGTTCCTTGAGGGGCTTGTGGGCGTTGATGGACTCCTCGAGGATCACCCGCACCTGGTGCACCGGCTGCAGGTTGTACACCCGTCGCTGGTGCTCGTGCACCTGCCGACCACGTGCGATATCACACACACACGCCACGAGACACACCGCGGTAAGCTCTCGGCTCTCATGGGGGGAATCGGGAGGGGGAGCACACACCTTCTGGATGATGGAGAAGAGACGGGCGCGCTTCTCGAAGTTGATGAGGTTGTGGGCCTTGGTGCGCGATGGGATGCCGTCCTCGACAAGCAGGATGTCTCGCAGCACCACATCTGATGCAGATCGATCGTACGATGAGCTTATAGCCTAACTACCTTGCCCGCAGCTCGGCAAAGCACACACGAGGGACGCACCGAGATAGGGAAGGAGAGGGAGGTGGCCTTCGTCCACTGACTTCTGGAGGCTCTCCTTGTAGGCCAGGGCCTCTCCTTCGCGCGGGGGTATGAGCCTGACCAGCTCCGAGAAGACCTGAGGCGGCGTTGCTGTGAGAAACCAAAGAACGAAAAGAGAAAGCGAAGAAGAGTGAAGGTGGTTGTGGCCGTGGTGGTACGCTTTGGGTCTGGAGGGGGATTTCGGAAAAGGCGCGGTTGAGGGACTGGACCGGCGGCAGGTTGAGGCCCGCCAGCACCGCGAACAAGCTGTGGAAGTTGTTGAGCTGCCGCAAATGCTGTGTCGTGTCATGTGTCGTGCCAACCGGCCGGACGTTAGCTTTGGCCCTTTCTCGCACAGTTAATTGGGGGAGGCGCACCTTGGCGATGTCGATGAACTTCTTGATGAGCTTGACTCGTCGGCGCGCCTTGTCCTGGGTGAGGATCTCGGTGGCCACCCACAGCGACACCTCCTCGTAGGCCTTCATCATCGCAATCACATTGGGCGCCTGCACAACCACCCACACCCCCACAAAGCAGAGATTGAGTCGACTGTGCGTGTGGTGTGTGTGGTGCGTGTGTCGTGTGYGGTGCGTGTGGTGTGTGCTTGRACCTTGAAGCGGAGGTGAGGATCGAGCCAGGACTTGTTGAGGAATTCGCTGGGCTGGATGGCCTGGTAGAGCTCAAAGTGCATGAGGGTGAGCTGCCGCGCGATCTCTTCATCGTCGATCTGCTTCGTCGTGAGCTTYGTCGAGAAGATCTTGACCGGCACCTACACACCGCCGTTCAGGAGCTGCCCAACAACACGACACACACGACACACACGACACACACGCGACGCACACACGGCGCACGCTCAYGAGTACCTTGGGCTCGGGCGGCTCGCTGACGAACATCTTTTCGTCCATGCGGTGGGAGAGCTTGTTCTTGTTGATGGCGGCGCGGAGCGAGTGGGCCAGCTGGTGGTAGCCGTCGCGTGCGAGACAYCCGTCGATGAAGCCGTTCAGCTGATAGAGCAGCCTCGAATCCGAGAAGTCGCCCCAGCCCTRCATCGAAACCACCGCACACGCACACGCACACGCACACGCACACGCACACGCACACGCACACGCACACGCACACGCACACGCACACGCACACGCACACGCACACGCACACGCACACGCCACCGCACGCGCGGGTGAGAAGACCGGCGCGAGAGAGCGTGTGRTGCGTGTGAGATCGCGCACCTTTTCGACCCAGTACTTGATGACGTTGCACACGCGCTTGGCCATGGGCTGCTGCACCTTRCTCTTGTACTCCTCGCGCGACATGCCCTTCGGCACCGGCACCTGGTACCGCTGCACCAGTTTCTGTATGCGTGCCCGGCCACGGTCAGGTGGTGCCCAGCGAGCGAGCGAGCGACCGAGGGTGGGCGGCGCCTGGGCGCAGCGCACCTTGAGGAAAGCCTGCGGCGTGGTGAAGCTCTGGTGCGTGTGGACGAAGATCTTGATGTAGGCCAGATCTGCGCGCGACTCAATCAGAAACCGATGCAACACGACACACACACACAACACACACACGACACACACACGACACACACACGGCACACATGACACACACCGAGCGGCTTGTCAGCATCGGGCACGAGCTGTTCGATGAGCTTGTTGAGGGTGCCGGCCTGGATCTCGAGCTTCTGGTTCTTGTTGAGCACCTTGACGATGTTCTTCTCGGGGCTGTCCGGCGGCTCGTCCCACACGTTGACGTCGGCCTGCTCCTCCTCCTTGGCCCGCCCCGGCAGGTGGTCCACCACCTCCACCTCCTTGTCGAACTCGTCGTCGTACGGCTTCGCTGTGGTGTAGAAAACCATCAGCCGCGCGCGTGTGCCGTGTGCGTGTGCGGTGGCGCGTGTGCGGTGACGCACGCAAGTCGGGCGCGAAGATGTCTTGGGTGGTGAGATAGTGCGAGCGGAGGCGGATTTGCGAGAGGCGCAGCAGCGTCACCAGCTGGCTCTCCTTCGCCTTCGCGGCCTCGGGCGGCTTCACGTCTGCCCGCCCACCGGGAAGCACCGCCCCACGATCAGCGGACCATTATGGTAGAGGGGCGAAG